>JAQFVV010006349.1:217135-413245 GCA_028023455.1 Epiperipatus broadwayi
TATAAAATAATATCGATCCTATTTAGTTAAACTTATATTGTACTGAATTGTTTATTTTATATATATATATATATATATATATATATATATATATATACCTGGATCATCAATTTGAACATTCACAACATATATATACATTAATAAAATCTTTTTGTGTTATTAACACTGACAGTGATCTAGTGATTGTTTTTATTATTCTTTATTAT
The DNA here is from genome assembly GCA_028023455.1 of Epiperipatus broadwayi. Classification (NCBI taxonomy): domain Eukaryota; kingdom Metazoa; phylum Onychophora; class Udeonychophora; order Euonychophora; family Peripatidae; genus Epiperipatus; species Epiperipatus broadwayi. The sequence continues at coordinate 217,342 of JAQFVV010006349.1, forward strand.
TAAAAATATATTTTAATAAATATATTAAGTTTCTCTGTCTACTTGAGCTAGTGACTAGGGCTGGCAGTCATGATCTTAACAGCACGTATCTGTCTACTCTATAAATTTTCTAGGTTCAAATGATCTAGTGGCGCCCTGTCGACAGATACATAAGACTGGATATATCACTTCTTTCCCGACCGTTATAATATATATGTAATAATATTATGATTCATTGTCTGTATTTTTAAAGCAATATACGTAATTATATAACTGAATATTTGTAAATACAGTAACTAAATAATTAAAATTTTTTATCAACTTAGGGGCGCTTTCGATTATCCCAGTAATCTGTGTCAACTAAAGTTTTGAAATGCTAACTTTCCCACAATTCCGTGATCTTAATGTTTGCTGCTTGCCTGTTAATTAAGTCATGTTTATATTTGTATATTAGAATAGCTTCCTTTATTTTTCTTTTATTGTTTTTTTTCCAATTTGCAATATATATATATATATATATTGTACCGGTCAAAAAGAAGCCAACACATCAACAAACCCAAACTCAAAGTCGGATTCAAACTCAGGCGAACCAAACTGAATTCAAACCCAACTCACGAGCTCAGATCAATCAATGGATGACATATATCGATGGTACATGACTATGCGCCAAGGAACTAGCTCAACGGATGATGATGATTAATGAGACCCCTGATCTAACTCTAATAAAGTATAATAAAATAACTAACGGTAACTAACAATCTTTATAAGTCAACTCATATATATATATGTTCGGGTTGCCAATACAGACAGTGAGCATTAATATTAAAATAATTTGAATAAGAAAGAAAGTTAAAAGAAAAACCAAATGTGTTAATAAAATGTTTAATAATAATTATAATTTTGTTCAACTTTTAGATTGTGATTATATAGATTACCTCTAGTCTTTAAACGGAATTTATATTTACAACAAGAATGGCAGTCCTTATTATATGCCAATACTATTATGCAATATTATATGATAAATATATGTCTATGCCCCCGACAAGAAAATAAAGGTAGATAAAGGTATTTGGCTATGACTGAAATTATTATTCTGATTCTAAAGGAAAGAATGTGAGATTTATTTTCACATTCGCAAATCAATTCACAAAGAGCAAGATACGTATTTAGGGCATAACTTTAATATTTAATAGAAAACTTACTTAATTATAAATAAATATGAATTTGTTCAACTTTAATAAAATCAACTCATCACGATTTACGAGCATGAGAGCAGGCTTTACTGTAACTGAAAAATAAATGGTACTGACGACTTATGAGCTATAAAAATAAATTTGAAAAATAATGGCTTGTCTGTGATTTGAGAAAATAGCAGGGCTGCTTGTATTTGACAAGTCTTCGATGCCCTATATGAAGGATCCATAGAACACAGGGAAAACCAGGTCGGGTCGTAGCCTCAAACCTTTGGTGTTCCAAATATAAAATGAGCAAGTGAAGGAAGTGCTTTCTTCCTAGATAATTAAACTAACAGAAATATCACCGAGGACAAGCCTATGAAACAGGAGATGGCTCGCGTCAGCAACATTCGGAAAATGATGACTTGGTAATCATCGTATTTAAATAATAAAACCCAATTTATATAAAGAGTGCTCTACGTGATGACCTGATCAAGTTAAATTAAAGTCAAATGTGCTTTAATCAAAAAGTATTTAATGCAATTAGAAATTATATTAATTATGCCCTAAATCCCATGCCCTTCCTGAATATTACTAGAAAGTATAAAATTTGAATTACAATATATTCATTTAACTCCCTTATCGACCTTTTTGCAAAACAATATATTAATGTGAATAAATGAATATTATAAACTCAGTAAAGTGGCCGGGAGCATAGGTTAGAAATTGAGCTAATAATTTGTTGTTATTAGCCATTAATAAAATAGCAAAAATTGTGTAAATCCTTCAACTCGATAATTAATAGAACTGTATCAAATTAGTTCTAGTGGGTAAGAATTACTATAAAAATTAATTTATTATTATATAACACTGCAAATGCAACGAAGGAAATTATTATCAAGTTGAAGTTATTATTGGCATATAATAAAAAAAAAATTATATTAATAATCATCTAGCAAATATATAATAGGGTTAAATAAACGAACCGCCATCGTAAGAAAGTAAAGTTAACAGATATTAAATTTAAAGACTAGAGATAGATAGAGAATTACTACATAATTTAAAATAACATTAACAAAAAGACAATTTTACAGTAGATAGCTTAAAGATGTTTTAATTTAAAGTTCAGAACTGGCCAGGTTCAAAAGGAAAGATATTACCATTTCTATGGTTGGCTTCTGAGTTTCCACAGGGCAGAGTCCAGTTGGATGAGACGTAGATGCGCATTTTGGAAAATTATTTGAATGACATTTTGAAGGATTTCTCTAAGGTTTACGCAGCTTACGATTGGTATATGAATTTTTATATTACAGCCACATTGAAGATTTTCAGGGGACTTCAGGAACTGTAGTCAGACTCCTCAAGTTAAGCCCCCCCACCATGGTAGAAACACTATTTTACTTCATAATTTAACTGAACGGCTTCTTCTCTAATGAAATATATATAGCTTCTCTTAATGAGGAATACTAGCTGCTTGGAAACTTTTCCTGGGCTCTTTATACTGTATCTGATGCCTTCAGGCTAGCGCTTCTTTCCTAATCTAGTTGTTTTTTAGATACATTCCTTCGATAAGGCTTTCAAACTCATTAGCTTGAATTCATTTTCTAATTAGAAAATGAATTTTTAATATCAGAAAATGATTTTAATTAGGACCGTCCTAACATTTTAAAGACTTAGCTATTTCTAATTAATAAAAACTTTAACCATTGTTTTGGAAAGAGAAAATCTGAAAGCTTATCGAAAGAATGTGGCTTTTAATCACTAAAAATTTAACATATTATTTAAAAGTAAAATAAACATTCCGACGCAATGAAACTTTCGAACAATTATATATATTTAAACATTTATAAATATATATACATGCACAATCCACGCAGTTATAATATATATAAATTCATGAATAATTCTAACATGAATTTATTAATAGAAATGATTAGTTTAAATCTCAAATGAGTTAATTTTAACACACATTTATAATAGTTTTTCTTTAAGGAAACTAGCGTGGACTGAACGCATAAAGCCTCATTGCATCGGAAATTCAAAGTTAGTACAAGGGTTTGAAGTTGGCTACATGTGAAAGATCATGAAGCTAGGATCGAACTTAGATCCGATTGCTTCAATATATATATATATATATTCCACTTTTACTGTGAAAAGGAGGTTGCCTTGGTAACAGTTTGAAATTGATGATTGTTATTGATATTGGGATTGTCTAAAAATGACTGGTTTTTAATGATATATATATATACAAATAAAATATCCATTAATTAAAAAAACTATTGTAAAGACAATAAAACTAATAAATATAATGATAATTAACTATTATATACATCTTTCAATCCATAGAAGCACTTTCATTTAATTAACCTTTTTCATATACAGTTAAATTAATGGCAGTTGAAGAGGATTAAGGAATTAAGTGAATGTACTTCTGTGAATTGAAAAACTATATAATAATTAATTACCATTATATTTATTAGTTTTATTGTTATTGTATATTTAAAGAAAGAGGGATAAAAGGAAAGAGAGAGGAAAGACACACATGTAATGTTAATTGGATACATTACTTATAAAAATCAACATACTAAGTAAATTATATTAAGACTTAAAATAAGCAATTATAAATAAATGACTTGAAGTCGGACTGGTTTGAAGTATCACTATATGAGTTGTTATAGTTCGTTGTATATATCTATTTAAATCTATGCAATCAAAAATAAGGTTTTCAATGGTTGTTAATAAATATTTGTCTATACTACAAAAGCATAGTAATCAATAACAAAAATAATTCTATGTTACAGTTTTTACATACCATCAATGTTTTATATATTTTAAATTCGAATTTGTGAAATATTTTACGTTATCGTTAAAAACAAATAACGACAAATTATCACACCCAAAAAAAAGAAAGTGGATAGAATTCTTTATTACCTATTTGTAAGATTTACTGATGAAAAAAAAAAAAAAAAAACTTTAGTTAATTTTTTTTTATCCATATGTCAAAACATCAGCCAATATATATATATAAAATAACTAAAGTTTTTTTAACATTAGGTAATTGGTGTACTTTATATATGTATATTATAAAATTAAAAAAAATTGCATAGGTCAAAATCTTTAATTAAATTCATATTTACTTTCAAATTAAATATTTGTTAAATAACTACTATTACATATTTATTTATAATTTCTTACTAAAAAATGTTTACCTTGGTGAAAATATATATTATATATATATATATTATTACGGCAAGAAATTCCCGCTTGTTCCTTTAGCAAGTTAATGCAAAAAAAGTTACATGATAAGATTGTAGGAAGAAAGCTAGATTGATTTACAGACATAAAAGCATATAGGAAATTGGTATATATATATATAACTTGATAAGATTTTTACATAAATAGGAAAAGACCATTAAAAAGTTATTCAAACCCTTTGATCGGTTGATAGATAAATGGATTGTAAATATTTTTTTTTATTTGGAAATAGTTTATTTTATTTTTGAATTGACTAAAGCGTTGATTTTATCCTGACAGTAAGTAAACGCTTCAGTCTCTAGACAATGCTGAAAACTTTGAATTAAGATCCATATCCATTAACTTGACGATCCGGCAACTTTCCAAATGTCGCAAGGGTGCTTAACATTTCCTTTCACAGTATAGCAGAGAATGTGTTTAATAAATTTGTTTCGGTTCATGCTTTGGCAATTAATTATAACTTTCAGCTCTCTAAATCCTAGTTAGAAAGTTTAAATTATATATATATATTTGGTTGTTGCAATAGCTATGTTTACTTTACACCTACACACAAATATGCACCCATACTTATTTATTTGCATATATTTTAAGCGATTGGAATAAATAGCAAGAATTTAGAGTTAAGCTTCAGTTAGCATACCTAATTAAATAAATATATTTATATTTAGTTGTAAATTATAATAATCATTTGACTATAAAGTTGACATTTTTAGAAATACAAAATCTCTACGATAGTTAAGTATTTGCATTCGACTTAATTACTTTGCTACTAGTAAAGATATATTTATTTTTATGTTTACCCCCCCCCTTACTATGTAATGCATAATTTTTAAATTTGTATCGCTTCAATCTGTTTCTAATTACTGTTCTTAACTATGATTTTATATTTGAATTGGAATTTTTTATCATCTTATTTAATTTGTAATATTACTATATTTTAAGGATAACATTAAACATTTTTATTTTTAGGAATAAAAGAAATACATGTACTTAATAATAATACAAGTCGATATAGCAAATTTGATTGTGGTGACGGACAATGGATTGAGTTCTCTCAAAGATGTAATGGAGTTAGTGAATGTCAAAACGGAAGAGACGAAATAGATTTGGAATGTGGTAAATATACTTTTATAAATATTTTTGATAAAAATGTATTTCACACTTTTTTATAATTAGCTTGACTAAAATTATATATGAATTTGCTATTATAATACTGTATAAATCAATATATTGATTGCATTATTTTTACAACTATATTTATTTAAAATATTATTACTAATTGAATAATACTCTGTGAGGTCTTTAAGAGATCAATATTAATAAATTGTTCGTATGAAAAAAAAACATTCATGGTATTAAGTCTTATATATAACATTTAATTTATATTTCTAGTTACATAATGGATTTTTATCACTTGATTGAAATTAAGTTTTTAAACGCTTTTAAAAAAAAACTCAAGCTCTACTTATAATTTTCTAAATACATTCAATGGTTAGGTAATAAGAATTATCATAAACATTAAACAGACGATTTTTTTTTCTTTTACAGATCTGAATTTAAAGTTAAACTCTGGTGAAATTATAATATTCTATTAAAAATAATATTCCATAGAAATTTTATATAGTTCTCTATAAATTATTCTTCTGATTTCTTCATTTTTTATCATTTTAGAGCAAATTGAGTCCATTATCTTTCCAAACGTTATAAATTATCACTATAGGTTAGCTTATGGGTTAATTCTTATTGTCATATAAACAGCTTCTTTATTGTTTTGTTTTCCTTCAATATATTTGCCTTTTTTCAGTGATAATCCTTGACATTTTTAAGCAGGGTACATTATTAAGAAATCACAACAAAAACATAAGGAAGAAAAACAAAACAGACCATTTATAATTTTGCAACTGTGCAACCATTTTTTTTTTCATATAAATAACTAATAATTGACAAATAATATTGTCTGGGGTTATTTCTTATTCATTTTTTTATGTAATGCCAATTAAAAAAATGTATTTTTATAATCCCAACACCAACATTCATTATGATTAATATTTAAAATAATATTTATTTTATTACTTTGTTATATTTTTTGTAATAAATATTTATATGTTAATTTATAAATGTTATTTTTTTAAAAATCCCATAAAATGTTATTGCTCATTCTAAATGAAATTAATGAAAATTTATTTTCTCAGAAGCAAAACCAGAATAAATTAGCAAATCATGTTCAAATATCTATTGTTGCTGCTGCAGCAAACAGCATTTGCCACCATTTTTACATGTATTGGTAATAGCAAATAAATCATGGCAGAACTCACAGAAATTTATCAAATAGAATCTCAAGCATTGGTTAAAATAATTCTTTTAAGAAGGTTTAATTAATTGTAATTACAAATAATTATAAAAAATATTGCATGATTGTTATATTATTAATATTTTCATTTACAAATTTAATAATAGATTTTCATATTTTTTATTGGGGGTGTGGTGCTGCAGGGTCAGGTTTTGTAATTAAATAAATATTTATAGTTAAATGTAGAGTTTGATATTTTATGCATTTCTGTTTACATCAATTTATTAATTTCTGATTGGACAGTTAGTTTCACTAATATATATTCTTCCACATTGTCAAGGTATTTTACAGATGCATTTTTTTTTGATAATTCATATTTAGATTTTGTAAAGTTTAAGATTTCTTTCACAATGTTATGGCTTTGGAAAACTCGACTGATATTGTAATGATTACAGATTTTCAATAGCTTATCTTCCATCTCTGATATGAATAAATTTGGTATAGTAACTACCAGTGATTTTAGTGTTTCATTTTGTTGTTTATTTATATATTTTTTAAAGACAACTAATAAATAACCATTTTTTTTTTATGAAAGTGTATTCTATGTTGGAATTCTATTATTTCCAAGACATTAACCTCTAAAAATTTATTTTGCTCTGACTTATAGTGATAGTATAATTCAACTTTTTGTATTTATGATGTCAATAAATGCATATGCTAAATATTTTTTATTTATGTGTGGATTGTCAATATATGCTTATAAACATTTTTTTTTCATTCTATACAATAAAGTCTTGTATTTATCAATATGTGAAATATAAAAATTATAAAACTTCAGCAATTTGGTAAGAAAAAAGACTTTATATTAAATATTATTATAATTATTCAAATGGACAGTCAAGTCAATTTAAAAAATAATACAAATTGTGGTCATTGAAGTAGATAAATATCTTTTTATAGTATATTAATACCAAAAATAAAGGGTTTTTTATCAATGAAATAATTTTTATGATATCAATTTAGGTAGTGTTTATACAAGAAAACCAATAATATTAATAATAATAATAATAATAATAATAATAATAATAATAATAATAATAATAATAATAATAATAATAATAATAATAATAATAATAATAATAATAATAATAATAATAATAATAATAATAATAATAATAATAATAATAATAATAATAATAATAATAATAATAATAATAATAAAAAAATAAGCATTTATTTTTATATAGCGTTTGTATACAATTGTATTTACATTTGAATATCAGCCTTTCAAGCTAATTGTGCAAACGCTTTGCAAATGTTAATAATAAATGAATACTTTCTCACCAATACAAGATATAGTATTTATGCAGGAATAAAAGGAATCATCTTATCCCTACAACTCAAATATTTATATATGAGCAAATCTGAAGTACTGGCAAAGAAAGTGTGATGATAGGGATAAGAGGATTCATTTTATTCCTGCATAAATACTATATCTTGTATTGGTGAGAAAGTATTCATTTATTATTAACACTAGCAAAGCGTTTGCACAATTAGCTTGAAAGGCTGATATTCGAATGTAAATAATAATAATAATAATAATAATAATAATAATAATAATAATAATAATAGTAATAGTAACAGCAACAAACAATAGTAATAATAATAATAATGATGATAAAAAAATAATAGTAATAATAATAAAAATAATAAGTTGTTAATAAAGTTTCTTTCTGAAACATAATAATAATAGTAATAGCAATAATAATAATGAAAATGATGATGATGATAATAATAATGATGATGTTGATAATAATAATAATAATAATAATAATAATAATAATAATAATAATAATAATAATAATAATAATAATATTATTATTATTATTATTATTATTATTATTATTATTATTATTATTTTATTATTATTATTATTTTATTATTATTATCAACATCATCATTATTATTATTATCATCATCATTATCATCATTATTATTATTGCTATTACTATTATTATTATTATTATTATTATTATTATTATTATTATTATTATTATCATTATTATTATTATTATTATTATTATTATTATTATTATTATTATTATTATTATTATTATTATTATTATTATTATTATTATTATTATTAGGTTTCTGAAAGAAATTTTATTAATAACTAAAAGGTTATATTTACTATGAGTCATTCCCTTAAATACATATATTTACATTGCAAGTGAAATAAGAAAATAAGTAAGTATATATAGAGAAAATGAGATAGTGGGCCAGTATTATGATTGTTTTGAGGTATTTTTCAGAAATTATATGGTGGATCAGAAGTGGAAGCTACAATATACATTTGTTAATTTCCATTTGGATATGTTTTAAACAATTACCTTTAATTAATTTTTAAGGGATACATGTGTGTGCATAATATATATTTTTGCAGTTCTTGAATGAAATTTAGTGTTCATTTTAATTAATAGATATTTATGAGTGATAGTTTATGTATTCCCAGGTTTATCATTATTTGTGTTATCACTATTAGGTCATGATCTGTAACCTATTTGTTGTGTTACTGATTTTAGTGTGATCTTCAGTGTTAAAATTTTGAGTGTGTTTTTGTTGTCCTTGAGATCAATACTATGCAATAAGATAAGAAATTATATGTATATAAGTTTCTGTCTAATGACATACCTTTTTGGGGAGACTCTTGTTGATAACATGAATTGGTGGATGAATGGTGGCCAGTTAGAAATTTTATTGTTGTGTTACAAATGACAAGATGGCTGAATAAATGTCAGGATCCTCAATTTTTTTTATTTCTGGCTCTTAATTTTGCCAGTTTGTTATTAAATATTGATGGATGCTGCCTTGTATTGTTTCCTAAGATGAATATGCAATAAGTGTACCAATATGCATAGATCATAAATGTGGCTGAACAGATTGAAAGGCCTTGTGTATTGTCTAAAAACTTTATTATGTTAATGATGAATTATGTCCAGTGCTAAGCAGTGATAGAACAAATATTACTGTGTTTTTTTTAATCCTGTGACATAAAAAACAAAATGAGTCAACATTGATGTACAACCTCCAATATCTCAGAAAATATGAAATAGATAGGGCATCAGGATTTAATCTTATTAAGAAGTCAGAGTACTTTATTTTTAAAGACCATTTTTTGAACTTACAGAGTAATTTCTGATTGTTGATTCCAAAAATTGTGAGATTAGAATAATGATACAGATTTGGATGGATCAATAAATAGATTTGACAGTATAAATAATTGCACATAGTTTGAAGAGATATATGTGGTAATATGGCTTTTATATAGTTAATGATGGATGATAGTTAGTCATTTGTGAGGGGTGATCTATCTGATTATGTTATTTGAAGAAGGCATGGTAGCATTGGAAAGTGTTGGAGTGTGTCTATTATTAGGTTTATGGCCATCTGCAAATAAAAAAAAATATGTAGAGTATATGAACGACAAGTCCATTGTATGTGGATGGTTTACTAAGCTGTTTTGCAGATGTGAACACAGTCTTCCTTTACCACCCGAGTTATTTGCAATGAGAAAAGATATTGTTCATAAAACATTTTGAAAAAGTAAGTATAGAATAGTAGGCGATATTGGCAATGATTGGCTGGTTGAATAGCTAGATCTTGGAGGTATGGAGGATGGAATATATCTTTGAGAGTGGGATAGTTCTCCACTTTATTTTTTCTTTGATCTTGCCCTGGATTTTACATGTCAGTACATTTGCACTCATATAAAAGGGAAAAACCAGAAAAGCAGATGACCCCCCCCATATATTTCTGTGCATGGTTTGGTATTATAAAAAGTCCAAGTAATAGTTTTGTTTAGACTGTCATTAAGTTTATGTGTGAATCACAGAATCATAACTCATAACATATTTAAGGTAATAATTTGTATAATAGGGATCAAGGGAATTTATGTAATGTCAAATTTGCACCTGTGGTAGAAAGAATAATAGATAGAGGAGAAAAAGTATTTTAAATAAATTAAGTAATTCTCTGGATACAGTATTAATGAATTAATTGGTGATAATTTTTAATGTTTCTGCATTCCAGTGTGTGTGGAGTGGAGTCAAAATTTTTTGGGGGGTTCAACTAGAGTTCATTTAGGTCATGTTATTTGTTTGCCTAAATCTATGCATTAACATATTGCTCAATGAATTTTTTTTTGTTATATAAAGTTTGTGCTTTAAATCTACAAGCATTTGCATAGCTTCTGATGGGATTTGAAGGTTTAGCAGGTATTTAAATTGTTTTGACCTTTTGATCATCTGATCATGTGGTCACCATATTTTTTTTTTGTTTTTGATACTGTTACATTATGTATGAAATAAAACTTGTTTAAAATAGTTTAATTTTGCTTACTGTTTCTGTGTATGTAACTTAAATCTTGGAGTATGCATGTATTGAGTAACTTTTAGGGGTTTGGACCCAGAATTTGAGCATATATAGCAAGTAATAACAGGTTTTGCTATAAATTATTATTATTATTATTATGATTATTATTATTATTATTATTATTATTATTATTATTATTATTATTATTATTATTATTATTATTATTATTATTATTATTATTATTATTATTATTATTATTATTATGATGATGATGATGATGATGATGATGATGATGATAATTTGGGTATGTATTAGTGTATTTACATGTGTTCAGCTATTATTTATTGTGACATAGATTCAATTTCAGTTGTATTACAAGATTATGTTGATTTTATATTAAACATTACACATATATACATTACAACATTAATGACAAATGGATACTTGCAGCTAAATTTCATTACTATCATGGCACAGTTTTCATCTCTATGGTAAATGTCTCTGTTGATAAAGTTGAGTCCATACCCTGGGTTATTGTGTCACTGTTGATTGTCTTAGTGGTGGGCATTGTCTTGCAGTTTTTTCTGTTTTTGTTGGTGTTTTTTTCTACTTATTGCATGTGTTCAGTTTGGTTATGTTTTTTAAAAAAACTATATGAGTGTGTTTCCTCTGGATATACACTTTTACATGATCAGGTGAATTATTGGGCTTGCATTATGGTGGCATCAGCTTGAGTGGTTTGGGGGTAATGATCCTTGTAAGTTACAGACTTATCAGTACTGTGATTAGGCTGTACTGAATGTTTGTTTTGCTATATGTAGGTTATGTAGTGCAGTTGGAATCTGGTGGTTTTGAAAATTGATGGCTTCATTAACTGCAGTGGCTGAGATTGATGTGTAGAATGTGGGACTCAAAATAATTAAGATTCAGTCAGTGAGGTCATTTCATGGTAAAATGGGTGGTGATTTGTTGCTTGAGAGTGCAACTACAAAGGAGGGAGTTTCTGGTAATATAAAAAAAGGGTAGTTTCATGAGAATGGGAGATTGGATCATTTCATTTTTAGGTGTCAGAGAAAAGTTATTTCTATTTGCTCAGTTATGTTTATATATATATATATATATATATATATATATATATATATATATATATATATATATATATATATATATATATATATATATATATATATATATATATATATATATTATAATTGAAATAATAAATTTAATGGTTTACAAACTATTACAAACAATCCTTAAATCTGCAGAAGTACTTTTGGTTAACTTCTTAAACCTGCCTCAACTGCCATTAAATTCAAAAACAAAAGTGGAAGCAAACATCATCAATTCAAATTCCATGAATCTCGTATTTTAATGTTAGCAGCTTGTCGATTTATTAAATGCATTTTATTCCTGTTTAAATCGACAAGCTGCTAACATTAAAATACAAGATTTGTGGAATTTGAATTGATGACGTTTGCTTCCACTTTTGTTTTTGAATTTAATGGCAGTTGAGGCAGGTTTAAAATATTAACCGAAAGTACTTCTGTGGATGTAACGATTCTTTGTAATAGTTTGTAAACGATTAAATTTATTATTTCAATTATAATTATAATTTTGTTTTAATTGACAGACATTTTATTTATTTTATATATATATATATTTTTTTTTTTATATATTTATATATATATATATATATATATATATATATTAAACATTACAAGCATAAAGCTAAACTAGTCAATATAAAATCAAACTACCCCAAATCTAAAATTAAACAGACCAGAATAAAAATAATATTAAAATAAACCTAAGGTTTCACTACAAGCAGACTTTCAAGTGTAAAGAAATAATAATTATTTCTTTACACTTGAGAAGTCTGCTGTGGGAACCTTAGGTTGTGTTTTAATATTATTTTTATTCTGGTCTGGTTTAATTTTAGATTTGGGGTAGTTTTGTATATATATATATATATATATATATATATATATATATATATATATATATATATATATATATATATATATATATATATATATATATATATATATATATATATATATATATATATTATCTCAAATTATGTGTGATTTATAGATTTTCTTGGAGTCAAAGCCAAAACTTGTAAAACATTAGTCTATGTGCTAACCAACTAGTCACATTACGTTTTGGATGCCATTTGCATTGGCTTTGTCATAAAATAAATATTTTTTTTTTTTAGAAATTTCACTATTTGATTTGGAGGTGTCAAAATCATTTCTCTTTGCTCAATTAGTTTATTCTTTGTAATATATGATTTTTATCTCAAAGTATGTGTTTTAATATTTTCGGGCTTCAAACTTGGAGACTTGTGAAACATTATACTAGCCAAGGCTATGTTTGCTGTCATTTATTATTATTACTATCATCATCATCATCGTTATTAATTTTCATAGTTTACAGTGGTAAAGTGATGAATCAAAAGCTAATGATTTCATGATAGATTCACACTCGATAAAAGTAAATAAATTCGCCCTTTCATCAGTTGAATAGAGTTGTTATTCTCAACATACATCTGAAATATTTTAACAAATGCCAGCACACGATATTTTTTTTTTACTAGGACAAAATAATTCAGACACTTTTAACATTATAAACAACCAACTATAACATTAATTTCAAGTTGGACTGCTATAAATTTAAACCAACAGCTTCAAAAAATGTTATGCACTTTATTTTCTTAGCCTAAATAATATATTTAGTTTTTGGATTTTATTTTCCGTTTGATAAAGTTTTAATTATGCTGTTGTATAATTAAAAAATTCAGTTCTATTTGATATTGATTGTTTTTTTTTTAGCTTTTAGAGATTTTTGTTGTTTGGAATCAATGCTTTATTTATGAGAAATACTCCAACCTTGTTCTTTACTTGAGATGATAAATAAAATACTTTGATTTAAGTCTTTTAAAATGTTGAAAAGTAATACTTTTTGTTTTGGTTGAAATTTTTTAAAAAGATTCATGTGTTTTTAGTGTACATAGATTTTAAATAATAAACAAAACTACAATATTAAGTTTTAGATTTGAAATTTACGCATTTTATTTTTTACTTATATTTATATACGAATATAATGTTAAATAATAAACAAAATTTTAAATAATGAAATATTCGTCTGCGAAAAATAAAGTTCTTTTTAATATTTTATTTATAGTAAGAAATGTATAACAAAAATGTAAAAAAAAACTATATACAGTACTTCAGCAATTGACAGAAGGCAATGATTTCTACAAATCTTTATCTGAAATTATCTTTATTAGATATTGCTATATGTGTGTTTGTGCTGTGTGTGTGTGTTTGTGTGTAATTATAATTTTTTAATATAATGTTTGTTTAAGAGAATTTCCCTAACATTCTATTTATTAGTTATAAATTTATATTTTTTACTCAAGAGAATTGTATTTTCTCATTCATAAATGTTAAGATAATAACTTGTTTCTAAATTTAAAGATCGTCACTACGTCTCTGCTTCTTTTAGAATGATATTGTATCTTCAGGGTCACTTGAAGGAGGTTTGCTAAAATCAACATACATCTGAGAATGAGTATGTTTATATGCATTAAGATAATGACTTGATATTTATTTTTATGGTTTTATAAGACAATTACTGTCTAAACAATTAGTGTACGATGGTATAAAAGCAAACATATAAGTTGTTAAAAAAAATTTTAATGTAACTTACAAATTATTACCTTATATTTTGCAAGTGAAATTACCTGAATCATTTATATATGATTATCCCCATCCTCAGACCGTTTTTGAGCTATGGCTTTCTTCAGTGAGGAGCTAGAATATATATATATATATATATATATATATATATATATATATATATATATATATATATATATAGTAACTCAAGTTAAAAGCATAAGTCAATTACTTGAAATTAATTGTGTTTTCATGTGGAGTGCACTTACGGTTGGTTGCATACAACAGTAAATTAAAATGAATACATTTTATCTCCACATAAAATAAATGTTAATAATATTTCAGAATGTAATAATATATAAAATTTTAGACAAATAAATTTGTCAGCATACTCTTGTAAATGTATAATAAAAATTTTATTTTATTATTAAACACATCTATTTTATTATGGTATATCTTGTGTTCAAACTATTTTAATATAAAAAAATATGTATTTTAAATAAGGCTAGAAAGTGGACTCTTTCTCATTTTTAACTTAAATATCATGTTTAACTAATTGTTTACCTCCAGGTTATTAAAAATCAATTTTAATTATTGAAATAAAATAATAAAAATGTAAAGTTTAATAAACGATTCTAGATATGATAAATGTAAAAGGGAATTTTATTGCACATGTCTTTACTCTACTAATTTGTATTTCAGATACCTATAGTAATAATGAATGATGTATAAAATTTAAATAAATTTATATGTAATTTAGTATCTTAGAAGTATTACTCTTTATTTTAGAAATATGCAAAGACCATGATTTCAATAATGACAAACAGAATGTATTACATATAACAATTGCTTTATTATTAAATAACAAGACAAAAATAATAAAAAATACAAATGAACAACACATAAACATAATTTAATAATAAAATTCTATAACAATAATCCATAAAAATTAGTTGTTCTCTGTGAATAAGCTAAACTTAGGTTATGACTATATGTGTAATTCTAATGTGTTGCATATACCTTAGTTCTCTATTGGAGAGAATTGAACAATATTATAAGAAACAAAACCTAATTTTACATAGAGAATAATAATAATAATAATAATAATAATAATAATAATAATAATAATAATAATAATAATAATAATAATAATAATAATAATAATAATAATAATAATAATAATAATAATAATAATAATAATAATAATAATAATAATAATAATAATAATAATAATAATAATAATAATAATAATAATAATAATAATAATATTGTTTTATAATGTACTTAATTATTTTGGTGACAGTAATTAATAGATTATCAATCTCATTCTATAAAATATGGCTAGTTTTCTCATTTTTTTAGAGTAAGTAAAATTATTTATTTAGCATTCCTAAATGATATACAAATTACATATCTTTATTTATTATACATTTATATCTTTTACTTGAATGACTTCATATGCTTCTTATATTAGTCAAAGTTTTAGTAATTAGTTGGGTGTACATCTCTACTAACAAATCTGATTTATTTTATTTATACCATGAGTATGCTTTATTGCATAGTATATCATTTCAAAATGTATACAGAATATAGGCAATATGCATGTAAATATCCCTTACTGATTTAATTATCTACTTAAGGATGATTATCTATCTATGAATCTGAGGTTGAATTTAAGGTCTAATAAAACTAAAATAAGTTAAATGTAAATGAGTTTACATAACGTTAAAAGTTAATTTAACTAATACAACCTTATTCCAATATAAAATGTAAATAACACATATATTACCCATACTGAATAACATTAATAATATATATTATAACGTCTATGAAACCTTCCTAACCTAATATGCCATACCAGGGTGCCACCAGGACATTTGAACCTGGAAAATTTATACGGTAGGCAGATGTGCACGGGAGAGGTTACGTTTTTATCGAACTGAAAGCACCAGTCACTAGCTCAGGGAGAAGCTGAGCTTAAAATATCATACTGTATTCAAATTTCTAATGCTTACTTTTAAATATTAATAAAACGTATAAAATAAGTTACTGCCAAAATTAATTCAACAAAATATTTTATTATTACACACACATGCATTAAAAGATTCTGAAAATTAAATCAACTAGATATATTTGCTTTGGATCATATGCACAGATAGAAGCATTTAATAGATTTAAATGCAATTTTAAGATTTTATTAAGGGTGAACATGCTACATAGATTACGCAACAACCAACCCCAATACCTTTTAATCTTAGGCCAAAATCTCACATTTAAACCAATGCTAGCTTACTGATATACCGAGGTGACCAATTCAAAATGAGATTATTAGCATAACACAATCATGCTAACAGGAATTTTACATCTGTAGCATGATATCATTAGAAAAATAATGAATCATGGTGAGAAGGAATGAATATCTTACCCATGATACAAGAGCAAACTTATATGAGAAGCTATGTAAATGGTGATAGCAGTCTTTGCCAGCTTACTGTCCCAGTCAGAGTGTAAGTAAATCAATGGCATAGGAAATACATCTACAGCCATTAACAACATGAAGACTACTCTTTTGGGTCATACGTTATGGTGGGTATTATGCCCTGTATGCTGACACAGTACAAGGGAATGAGTATCCAATGCATCTACTCAAGTTACATTGACATAAAACATCTGTACATATATCCACCAGCACCGATCCAAATATGAAACAATTATCCCAAAATTAACACATTTTAAACTAAAAATCTTATGAATCTATGCAGTGATTCATGCTCACTTTAAATAATTAATTTAAAAGAAATTATGAGAATGGAAATGATATTAAGCATATTTTTAAAAAAAAGAAAATATATAAATAATTTAAAATTTAGTCAGATAAAAGATTTCTTTTAAAAGTTAAGTGACATTTAAAATACTGGAAATGTTCACATTATAGGATTAATGTTTATACTTCATTAAAAAAAGTTTATACACTCCAATGCTATAGGTAAAGTGCGTCTTTGTAATCCTTGATGCATGGTAGAATTCAGAGTTCTTTCCATTTCCTATTCTTCTAGATGGAGAGAAGTCCATTGCTGGCTATTTTCTGGGAACTGTCCTATTCTGGTGACCACTTCAGCTGCCACAAATATGGGAAACATAAATTTGCTGATCCCTACATTTTGGAGATCTGCAATACACTTATCAATATATTTAATAATACACAATCAGCAAGCACAATCCAAAAATCCCTTCTCCCTTCAAATATTTTTTTTATCTCTGTAATCTCTTATCAGTAATATTTTTTAAAATTTATCTCTTATCTGACTATATGCCCAAGGGCCTATTTGCAATTACATCAAAATAGAAATCATTTTCATTCTAAGAATAAAAATAACTAATTAACAGCATTTTTTAACAAAATTCTTTTATATTAAAAATAATCTTGTTTTTAGATTTAAACTTTAAATTATATAATTAGTTTGCCATCTTTGCATTATATATATTAATTCAAATCAAATTGTTAAATCCCCCCTCCCCCTTTATACATATGTTTCTACTCGAGGGTGATTTTTTATATTTTTTACTTTTATTTGAAAGGAATGGAATGGCATATACTTATTCTGTTACTATATATATATAATTCAGTATGGGTAATATAATAAGTAAAATAGTGCTTAAAGCAAAATAGGATAATGATGTAATTAGATACCAACCGGTAACCATCTAAACATTCACAGTAAAGATAGTAATCAATATTTCTCACTGCTGTCAAGACAACCTTCTCACCTTTTAAACAGGTTTATTTAAACTTCATTGTAACAATATTTCATACTCTATAGTCAAGTGGCCAGTTGTAAGTGTCCATATATATTCAATGGACAAAATCCAATTCATCAGCTATTTATTCTCATATAAAAGTAACAAACCATGATATCAATTTTGAAAAAACAAATATTTTAGCAAAAATTGAACAATTTGACCAGAGATTGCTAAGAGAAACTATACAGATTTTAAAAGGCCCAAGATTATAAATGAAAGGTGTGAATTAAAGAACATTAACAACATTTGGAAGAAGCTATTGGAAGAGAAAATAAATTTTAAAACTTCTCAACCAATAGAATTTAAATATGAGGAGGAAAAAAAAGGATAAAAACGATTTTAAATCTCACACGCATTCTTGTGATTTGAGAAAGAGGACGCTCTAAGGAAGGTACTTGATATTGTACTGAAACGTGAGCATTTAGCTTTTTCACTACACTGAATATCCCGCAAATAGTAATAATAATATGACATATATATATATAAGCAAAGTTATTACCTGTACAATATGTCACCATTATCATTAAAATTTTATTATTTATTTATTACATTAATAATAAGTATAATCAAATAATTAGAGAATTATAATCAAGTTTATTTTAAGTTATCCATCGAATTGTAATTCTACTTTATGAACAATTGAGAATTATTTACATTTTGCACACGTTAAAATTTAGTGACGATAATTTAATAAAATCATTAGATATTAAATTATAAACACAAGACAATCCTTTTTGTACGTTTAGTTCTTAATGATACTTAATATGATACTTTGATTAAAATATAGACACACATATTGTATTTATGCATTGATTAACAAAACTTTGCTCAGAAGACATCTTTAAATACTTTCTAAAATAATATTTCCTTTTACGAAATATTGTGAAAGAATTTAGGATTTCATTTCAATTATACACACACACACACACACATATATATATATATATATATATATATATATTGTTTACATTGAACTTAATGTAATTAGATAGAATTTGAACTCAGAGATTCAAGCTTCCTACAGCTATCCACTCCATCTTATACAATTGATACACATAATCACATATATGTGAAAAAAGTAAATGATCTCCAATACACATACTTCATGCTAAACAAGCACTCATCAGTTGGTTTATATCACCATCTCCCATTCATGAATATAATTTGTGTTCAGTTTATATGAAGATAGCAAGTCTTCAAACTTTAATGGATAAGCTTCAATCTTCTCCAACTCCTGTTCATTTATGTTTGAAGATTTGCTATCTTAATATAAAATGAACACTGATTATATATGTGTGTGGGAGATGATGAACTGGACAAACTAGTGAGTGTTAATTCAGCAAAAAATATATATATTGGAAATCATTTATCTTTATTACATGTATGTGTATTTGTTGTATAAGATGGAGAAAATAGCTTATAGGGAGCTTGAAAGACTGAGTTCAAATCCCTTTATATATATATATATATATATTAGTAACAAAATCTTATACATAATTATTATTTCTTTTATACTATTTATTTAAAATCGTCTTACTTATCTTAGTTATTTTATTTCTAATTTTTTTTTTTTTTTGACAAATTCTTAATAAAAACTATCAACTTTTTAGTTATTTCTCGCTTTTTTTAAAATATATTTTATTACTTCTCTATATTTATTTAAAATGTTACATTCTAGTAATGTATTATCAACATTCTTTATATCACACAAATAATTACCAAAATTAATTATTTTCCAATATTGTAATCTTTAACTTCTGCTTTGCTGCAGTTTTGAAATCAAATTTTTTTTATTGCAATTTTTTTTTTACATTTCTTTAATATTTGTTGATTACTAAGTGTTCTCTTATTTGATTCCAACCTCTAACATCGTATGTGTCATCTGTTCTTCAGGATTATTTATAATTTTTAATATATTCTTTTTATTTAGCTTACTTAGAAATGATTTTAGCATTTTTATCATTTTTTTAAATATTTTTAATTTACTTTTAAAAGCATTTCTATATAAAATCACAACTGTGTAATTTAACTTATGAATCGTTATCTCTCAGCAACATTTCCCACAATTATATAATTTTCATTCATTTTGCATCTTATTCAAATCTCCCAATAATTTATGGATGTAGTACTATTTGTATCATTTTAATAAGATACAGCCTCTCCTTAGAAAAAGTTTTTACTTGCGAGTTTCTCCTGTGCACATTTTTTTACTTACATCATACCTAAGCAAATAGTGTCAAGTTCTTAACTTATTTTTTGATGCTTTTAAACAATCTTCTTTTCCATTTTATATATATAATTTTATTATTAAACTTAATTCCCAAAAATCTATGGCTCATTTTTTCTACGTTTTTTTTTTTTTTTTATTAATTTTAATCATGCTTTAATTAGTTATAAACATCCTACATTTTTTTTAAATTTAATATTCATTTTGTCTTTTTGTTCATTACACATGTTTTAAATAATGTATTCATTTCTATTTATTATTTACAAAAAGAATCAATTTTCTTCCAAAATAATGGTAACAACTTGTTCTTTTTATCATTTCTATTTTGATCATTTCTCTCCTATAATCACCTAAAATTTTAATTTTTATTTCTCTTATAAAGAATATAAACAACATGTCCTCAAAAAAATCTTGGGCTCCATATATTAAACTAAACACAAAACATTATGCACTAAAATATTTTACTCATTAAACAGAATTTTTTTTTTCATATGTATATATATGAAAAACAAAAACAAGTTACAAATCATGTAACTTGTTATCACTTGCATTTATGATCAATAGGTGGAGCTTTACCAAAACCTCCGAACAAGCATATTTTTGTTTACATAAACGTCAAAAGAGTCAGAATTCACTATCTCTTTCATTTTCTCCACCTTCAGATCAGATGATTTAAAGCTAATTTGCTGTCATCAGTGAAGGATAGGGCTAGAAACTAGATCTAAACCCTGACTCCAAGCATTTATGCAACAAGTTTCTATCATATAGTAGTGCCATCTTGTGCTAACAAGAGCAATCAATGGATGCCAGAAGGCTTGTGCATAAAATCCCTATCTAGTGCCTACTCATCCAATATCCCCAGACTAGTTTCTGGCTTGTGGCCTTCATCAGTGAGGAGCCTTGGATCTGAGAGCACTGCACCTAGATCTTAGGATCTAATGCAACCCTCCAGCACCCACCTTTTAACTCTATTTAACTACAAAACTATGAGAATGAAATTGAAAACACTATTAATATTTTCAATCCAAGCTCAATAGCTTATATAGTCATATGGGTCTGAACTCAATTCAGTACCCATACATTTTGGTGTCTTTGGCTCTTTAACAACCATAGTCACCACTATCCTATTAGGCAGGATCGGTGTTAAACCACTAAACATCACATGATCACTATCTCATACTAGCACAATAATTGTTATTAAACAATTCAAAACAAAACAACACTCTCCATATAGTAGTGCCATCTTGTGCTAACAAGAGCAATCAATGGATGCCAGAAGGCTTGTGCATAAAATCCCTATCTAGTGCCTACTCATCCAATATCCCCAGACTAGTTTCTGGCTTGTGGCCTTCATCACTGAGGAGCCTTGGATCTGAGAGCACTGCACCTAGCTTGCATGAATTTTTTAGACCCATAATGTCTTCAAACCCAGCCTAACAACCCAGATAGCTACATGGGTCTGATATCAGTTCAGTTTCACCACATAGTCAAAGCCTCTGCAATATATATCATTGCCAAAACCTTTAAAGGTACATTTTTGAAAAACAAAAACAAGTTATAAATCATATAACTTGCTATCGCTTGTATTTATGATCAATAGATGGAGCTTTACCAAATCTCTGAACAAGCATATTTTTGTTTACATAAACGTCAAAAGAGTCAGAATTCACTATCTTTTTCATTGGCTCCACCTTCAGATCAGCTTGAAATCAGCTTATAATACAAAAAAATGTAAATATGCAAGATAATATCTCTCATAATTTTAATAAACCAATAAATGAATTATAAATTCATCAAAAATTATCATGGAAATGTATACAATTAACAAAAAAACTAAGATCAAACACATTTCTGCAATAATTTATAAGCCAAATTTCCAAAAAATCTTTTTAAAATTATCTTACAAATAATGTCCTCTTTTTATTTCAATCCCTTCATGCATTGAGTTTTTTTTTCTGGGAAAGTTTGAAAAGGCTTATGAAGTTATTACCACATAGATGATAGATGCTAAGATTCTTGAACTAATGTGATAATTTTTTTATGAACATGATTCAAACATAAAAAGAAAAATAACAATATTTTTTTTTAATTGCTTCATTTTTACTTCTGGATTTAAAATATTGTTACAAACATTTATTTAAAATATACTCATCATATAATTATAAAGTTTTCAGATATTTTTCTCAATTAAATTTAAATTGATATTTTTAATAAATAGCAATATTTAATAAATATCATAGCAAACTAAACAAGATGAATTAATTTTATTAATCTAATAAATATGTAAGCTTTCATACATATGTGCACACAAAATGTAAAACTGTTTGTTCTACACATTAATTAAAATATAAACTGAAATATAATTGCTTTACTTTAAAATATTTTGGTACTGCAATGTCAGATTTATAACTCTATTCTTTATATATATATATATAAGACATATTTTGTGGACTCATCCTTGTTAAAAATTTTTAATTATTGATATTCTACCTTTTACCACCTAGTGGATGACTTGTGTGACCAAGTCGAAACGTCGGAATATCAATAATTAAATTTTTTTAACATGGATGAACCCGCAAAATATGTCTTTTATATATGCAACCCGTGAAAATCTTCATTTCAATATATATATATATTCATTAATAAATAAAGATTAAATGTGTAAAGATTTTAATTAGAATACTATTAATAAAAATATTAACATATGGGTAAATATAGTTTTTGAAACATTTTTGTGGCTAGAATTTTAAAAGGGAACAAAAAAATTATATATTTTGCATTGCTGATTGCAATTTGCTTTTTATATAGCTGCAGAATAATATATCCTGAATTCAAATAAAAGATGAGCAGAGAAACAGTAATCACAATGCATATTTTAAAATTAAACTTAAAAAAAAAAATACAATGTAAACATTAAAATTATTTTTCATGTACTTTACGTTCAATTATTATTATTTTTTATTTTTATCTTTGATTTTTTTTGCAGTGTTGTTAATTTTTTTTTAACCATTATTTTTTTATTTTTTATAAATGTGGCGAAATTAAATAAAATATAGATAGAAAAACATTATGAAAAGTTAATTGATATAGTCTTAATAGTGTATCTTGAATAAAACACAAAGAAATTACCAAAGAAATGATTTCATAAAATATGCAGCTAATAATAACTTTTAACTGAAAATGTTATGAAATTTTAAAATATATTTTATAACATTTATTAATATAAGCTTATTATTAGCTACATAGTGTATGCAATTTTTCTTTTTTTTTTAAAAAAAGTACTTAAAATGATATCTCTGGTTATCATTACATTTTTCTAACAGGCAAAACAATTTCATAAAAAATTTAATTCATAAATTGATTGAATGAATATACATTATCTAATATAGACATTTTACAACTAAATATTAATGGTCTTTAATGTTATGCCCAATGTGTGTTACAATGCTCAATGAAACTCATGAATTTTTTATTTTTATTTTCTAGTCATTAAAAACAAAAATCTTTATTTGGAATATGGTGTAAATTAAAGCACTATCTGTTTTTTGAAGTCAGTAGCTGAAAATGAAATATGTATAAATCATATTTTAATTTTTATAATCTAAACAAGATTGTATACTTTATAATAAATAAACTGTACTGGTATATTTTTATCATAAATATTGCTATTTATTTTCAGAATATGTAGCTTTAATGAAGTCACCATTATATGACAGCATCTTACAAATGTCCACAATTGTTTAACCACTGGCTTAAAAAATAGAGGTATATGTTATAAAAGGTGTTTTGAATTTTCTTTAATGATCATAATAGCAAATAATTGATTAAGTGGGTTCAAATTGTTGATGATCACTATGGTGAATCCTTGCATAAGTGTGCATTGCCAATTGGGTAAAAATGTACTTTGATCATTTTATAAATGATGCAAAAATGAAATGACAACTTTTAATGATATATCTATAATTCTCATTCATTGACCATTGGGCAATAATATTCAGATTAATGTTAATAAAATATATTTTTGTTATATTAAAAAAAGAATGTTTGGGGGTTATAAGATAACCAAAATGTTTTTAAAATATAAATTATGATAATGATGTATTAGCAGTGAACATTTTGTATACTTTTAGGAATAAATATATCCACGAAAAATATCAAAATGAATTATGTTTTGTGGAATATTATGCTTTATATTATAACAATAATATTTTTAAGGATTTTGTTGAGTAAGTAGATTCCACTTATAAAAAATAGTTACTAAATACCTAATATAGTTTTGGAGAGTAAGGTATAAATATGCTTATTTAGTCTGACAAGTAATGCCA
This sequence comes from Epiperipatus broadwayi, assembly GCA_028023455.1. Taxonomy (NCBI): domain Eukaryota; kingdom Metazoa; phylum Onychophora; class Udeonychophora; order Euonychophora; family Peripatidae; genus Epiperipatus; species Epiperipatus broadwayi. The sequence continues at coordinate 242,451 of JAQFVV010006349.1, forward strand.
AACTTTGTACATTGCTTATTGTAAACTGAAATATATTTTATCATGCATTATTTTACAGCCTGTACATTACGAAATAATAGAAAAATGCATTATGTTGATGAAAAAGACTACTGTACATAAAATAAATATTGCTGATTAAATGTGTATTAGCTAAAATCTTTCAAAGCAAAACTTATTATAGAAGTTAAATACAAAATTGCTGGATGTCATATAACAGACGAAAGAAACAGCTTATGATATATGTAATGTATTTGTGCTTCGGTAATTCGTTTATGTAATACAGTCGTCACAGACCTCATCTTTAAAATTTTATCTTTAATTCAGTGACTGACTTATATATATATATATATCATAATTGACATTTGATATTTATTGAAAGTTATATTTACAAGGTCTTTTAATCAGGCTAATAGATTTTTTATAAAGTTTATTTCATTAGTTTCCTTTTTTCAAAAAGTAAATATTATTTAACCTTTTTAACTGAAAAAAACTTAAATTTAAAAATATAATCCATTTATTCTGAAGAACTTCCAGGTTTATTGATTTACTTTTCAAATAAAAAAACTGTTTTAGTAACTTTAATTGCAACTTTAGATCCACAAAATAATAAAACCATAGCTGTACTCTACTCGTCTTTCTCGTTTCTATTTTTAAAACTGTCGCTCGATAAATATATTCTCATTCTTGAAACAAATATCAAGCCAACCAGTAGAAAGAGAAAAAAAAAAATTTATGAATATATTGTTTGATAAATTTAAAATCGTAATTGGCGATTTTTAATAACCAAAAATTAAAATTACAACAGTAAACAAACTATTATATAAAGAGGTTTGTAAGCATCATCAGCCTAAAACGAGTATAAATAAACTCATTTGTTTTTTCACAGCTAATGCTATGTGCTGTTATATATATTCTCGGGAATAAATATTTTAAATCATTACACAAACAAAGCAGAACAAAGAACAATTGATAATAAAAAGTATATCACTCTAGAGCAAAATTGTAAATATGACATATCAGGGTAATCAAATGTCTGTACTAAATAAATTTTCAGAATTTTGATTCTTGGAAATTAGCATATAATTGTATATACTTGAAATATGTAATAGTTAAACAATATAATGAAGTTTATATCCATATTTTAAATGTACATTTTTGCAACAAATGCATTGTCACTCTTAATTATTACAATAATTACTTAACGCTCCAAATAAAATTAAGTAAATTTATTAGATGATTATATAGATTGTTTATGGGAATGTTATCAAAAAAAAAAAAAATATCAATTTGCATTGACATTATCTGCATAAAATAATGTAATAGATCTATTACAGATTTTAATCTCAGGTCATGGATATTTGGTTTGCATACCAATAATTAAATTATTAGACTCCTTATATATTACATGAATATTAAATAGTTTAAATCTTATTAGACAATATCAATGTCATATAAATCTAAGTTGAATATTTAACATAATATGGGCAGAGGTTTTATTATTGTATGATTAATTTTAAGACAAAAAGGTTTAATAAATCTCTTTTGTGTCACAACATTCTTTAATTCATGCGCAATCATAATTTTGTTAATACTTGAGATAAACCAATTCTTTTTACAGCCTTATCTTTGATAAGGATAATACAATTTCATTGAAATGATCTGATAAAACGATGTAATTTTTGACATATAACTGTAAATATATATATATAAAGTCATCATATAGCTATAGACATATAACTGTAAATATATATATATAAAGTCATCATATAGCTATAGATAAATAAACAGTTAATATCTTTTAAAAATATAGTGATGTTCAAATTTTGTCTTGTGAAAAAACATGTGCTATATAAATAGATCAGATTGTCTGTGGAATATATATATATATATAATTTCATGTTTAATAGGGTATCCACGTTGTGGGACAATTGTAAGTTTAGAGAATTTCCTAAGCATAAATTAAATAGTTTTTTTAAGTACAATGTCCTTTGTGCGACCGCGTTACAAGCCAATTCTAACAAATGAAAAGTTATTATTTACTTTGTTAATTTTATAAAAAACTTATTAAATTGATTTAAAACATATTTTGGCATCTTTTGATTGGTCATCCACTTTGTATTTCAAATATAACTAAAATGATTGGGAGAGTTTACGAACAGAACATATATTCTCGGGCAGTTTAAGCTAATTATAACTTTATTCTAACAAATGAGAATTTTTATTCAAATGATCACACATCCATGTTATGGATTAAATGTACTATATTTAAATCTATATGGCATTTAAACACTTGCAGATAAATTGCATGCCAATTGTAACATTTTAAAGGTGGATCGGTGGATGCTTCCTCATTCCCAGCTAACGCTATTTTAAGGCGGACTGGGATGATGATGATCGTACAGAACATCTATAATATTAATTGCCAGGGTGCCAAATTGCAACTTTAATAAACTATAAAGGTTAAATATCACTTTAATAACTTTCAGTAATAATATTTAATGAATGGGTTAATAAATGACCAATCGATTAAGAGAACACTGAGAATGCATTAAAATCTATAATATTAATATCTTTGGAAATTATTGGTTATTTGCAGCACACTCTCCATTCACCATCATTAAAGCTACAATTAAATTTTGTTCCAATTACAAAGTTCTATATCCACTTCAACTTTCCTGATCCACCCCTGCATCAACTTCACACCCCTAGGTCTATTACACTATTATCTATTTTACTTATTAAATTTTCTATTATGCTAGCTCATTTCTCCCATTATAATATCTTCTCAGGGTTTTTTTAGAACAATTAGGTGTGGAAATCGAACAAGCTGCAACAGATTATTGGTGATAAACACTGCTCTCTTCATCACCTCCAAGATGATCTTGATCTGTCTTTAATGTAGTTTAATATCTATTTACATTAAAGCTTGGAATAATTTATGCTTATTAAATCTTTTAGAAATACATTCTAAACATATTCACAATTACAACAAAATTATAAAGAAGAGTGTCTAGAGAGGTGTTTGAATACAACGGATGGGGGAAAGATTTTATGCCCACCCCCTACACTCGCTATCACTCAATAACTATCCCTATTCATAATTTACATTTTAACTATATTAAATTATTTGGTAATTATAAGTATCGTGAATTAACCATTTAAATAATTTTACCGGGTATTATTTACGAAAATGATGATTCAAATATTAATAATAATATACTGATGTATGATTGGATTAAGATGTCTAGATAATAATAACCCACAAAAACATTGAGACATACACAAATTTTATTTAAAACAAATAACAAATATTATTAACAGACTACAAATCAATACAGAATATACATATTCACTTGATAACTCGCTTGACTTTCCCCTGTTTTATAACTGTATTATAATAAAAATAAAACTAAACAAATAAATATCCCTAAAACAATGGATAGTATCAATAGGTTCAAAATATCAATATTCATTTCCTAATTATCAGGGAATCACGATTACCATGGATTATTCTTAGTATTAAATAAAAAATATTATTTGCCTTCACATATATTATATTTTCGCTTTCATTTTATCCTGTTTAATGCTTTTAAATTACTGAATTGTTTTGAGAGATAATTCTTCCCATAATAAAATTTAATAATTTTATTTAACTATTTTTAAATTAACATTCCTTCGCAAATTTACTGATTTTATTTCATCACTTGGCTCTCACATTCTTTTGCCCTAATCTTTACAATAGCGATACTTTATGTATGATAGGATTAAGTTAATGCTAACAAATCAGTATCTATATAAATCATTATCATAGTGCACATACTCTATACTCATGTTCTTATGACCATAATAATATTTTAATAATATTACCTTTCCAGCAAAGTTCTCAGCTGGCTGTGGAAATATTTATGAGATAAATTTCATATACGCACTGCTTACACTTAAACATTCGTAGGTTTTATTTAACCCTTAATATAACATTTATTAACTTTATTGCTCTTGGCTCTAATTGATAAAGCAAACTAGATCAACAAACCAATATTCAAGTACACCATTCGCACATACATTATCTGCATTCATCCAGACATCAAATTGAGTTTGCGACCCTGTATGACATTTATAAGTAATGCTTATAATAGCTATTTTTCATACACTCATAAGGAATATAAAACATTAACATGAGGCAGGCAGTGACCCAAATAAGAGAAAATCTTTTCACTAAGGTTGAGATATGCTAGGATTTTTATCGCTAGTCATACAAAGAGACTTAGGTGTACCTATTACCTCTGGCCATCAATAAAAAAATCTTCTTTCGTGTAGAGAATAATCAAGTGGGAAAAACTCTTCTACTGTGTTTAATTACTTTCTAAATATAGCATATCTTAGTGAGCTACAACTTCACTGGCTTAGTGGGGACTATTGGTCCATTCACATTATATACAGGTAAATACATCAACTTCTAAAAATAAAACTTGCATATCTCCAATATTTTGGCATTAGTGCACTGGAATATGAGCCAACAATTTTTCCAAGCAGTAATCAGCTTGTCTCTAGCCTTAAATTTATGATAATAATAATAAATAATAAGAAATGTGTATTAATTTTTTTAAAAACTATTTCCCTGCACTTTTGTAAGATGATAATGTTTTAGCTCAACAGCCACACAATTTTATAAACATAGCAATAAGGCTAAGCATTTGAAAATAACCTCTGATACAATTCACTCAAAACATTTCACATAATAATCATATCTCTCGTTTTTTTTAAATGTTTGTAAAGCATTTAAAATAAGGCACATACAGAAAGACATGATATTTTTCACCTACCCCCAAAATGATAATAATAGCAAAAGCATTTAAAATAATACATATATAAAATAATCTGATATCAATATCTCTTCCGCCAAAATAGCAATCACTTATAATGAATTAAATTTAAATGGATATATATGAGAAAACAAAGAAATAAATTATTTTTCTTTTTCTTTTTTTTTTTTATAGATTAAAAATGTTCTACATGAATAGTGAATAATATATATATATATATATATATATATATATTATTCACTATTCATGTATAAACTCTTTAATTATATATATATATATATATATATATAATTAAAGAGTTTATTGGAAGTGTCCTTCAAGTTTCTGATTTTCATTTTTCCTTTTCCTTCTCTTCCTTGATTTGTTTATATGAGCACATGAGTTTATGTAGATAAAGTTCTTGTGATAAAGTTCTCCTATGCCATTAGTTATACAAATTTGATACTGCTGAAACGATTTCCTAATTTTTGATTTTATGTAGATTACAACTGAACAGCCCTTGTTTAACTTTCTTAAGATATAAGTCCATTTCTTGTTGTCTTTTTCCTTCTTTAAATACAGTTAATATTTAAATTGAACGCTTTATATGCGAAATCAAATTTAGAGTTTATTTTCTGTGGTTTAAATTTTACCGCTTGCCAATTTGTCATCAATTATTGCTAGACAATCATGACCATTGGTTAACTTCAGGAGATTAAAGGTTTACCCAATTAAAAAACTTATTTGATAGACATTTTCTTTTCTTCTTATGATATTAAATTTGACAAAATTATTTTAAGAGAGAAATGAATAATTTACAATAAACATTTTTTTTTCTAAAAGGAAAAATATTTCTTTTAGCTCTATTGCAAAGTTTCTGTATAAAACCAAATGAGAGATAACTTGCAAACAGAGATTCAAATAGACTAGCCCCCTCTTTTACTACACAGCAGAGCTTTTTATAGAGCCTGCTTTTTTTTCTTTCCTGCTTACCCCTATTATGAAATTGTATTACCCTTAAAATCTGGTCATTCTTTTTCTTAATTAATTGACTCTTGTTTCTTTAACATTCTGGTTATTTTAACCTTTTGCTCCCTTGAAAAACCATGCCAAATTCACTTCTGCATTCTAACAGATAATCACCAATTAATTTTACATTTATCAGATATAATTACCAATTAACTTCACACTCAAATTCCTTGGTCATATATATATATATATCATTTAAATCACTCTGAAAATTTACTTTGTAATACAACATGCATGGTAAAATAAAAGACAGAAAGCTGTATCTTCAAAATATATAATAGAAATCTCTCTCTCCACCCTTTTTTACTTTTCCATAAAAATATATAGAGAGTAGCCCAGCTTCAAACCCTGAATTTTGAACTAATTTTTGGCTGCTAATAATAAACTATTTAAAAATGACTCAATTTCTTTTATTTTTAAGATTTCCTTACAAAATGACAAGGGATGATTATTAATTGTGAACTTTACAATTAAAATCCAAAACTAGTTTAAATACACACACACTGTCACACGTATACAATACTTATATGAAACCGATTTAATATTTTAATCCTTAATTATTATAACAATTTTTTTAATCTCATGAAGTATTTATTTATAACTTATTAGTATAAAATTATGACCATTCATTATCACTATCTAACATAGTTTTACTAGTGGCACATTCCTCACCTTCTGTCACTCAGCTTATTAAATAAGGTATAAATCTTGCTTTTCTAAGAACATATCTCCAATACCAAATTGACCCATAAATTAATGTTAAATAAAATAATCTTTTGGTTGGATATATTTTAATAACAATTGTTCAGATTGCCTACCAAATAAAACATACACAATCCCTATGAATAGGGTTCAAACCTAGTCTTGGCCAAAAATTTTGTTTATCAAAGAAAAAAAATACAAACTATGAGGAAAATTTTATATTAAACCTTATCTTACATAGTTAACTCAAAAACTGGAAACTTGTGCAAATCCAAGGGCTACAATATGTATATGTATATATATATATATATATATATATATATATATATACATATACATATATGTACAATATATATATATATATATATATATATATATATATATATATTGTGCCATTACAATTTAGTCAGTAGCTAAATTTGTAATAATCTGCATGTAAGAAAATGTAAAACAAAAATCATCATCACATTTTTATATAAAAAAGAAGCTGTAGGGCATCCAAGTTTAAACCCTACAATATCAGGTTTTAAAAGCTTAAGACAGAAAGCAAGTGGGGCCACAGTCATATACTTTAATTGTTTGTGTGCTAATAAAAACTCAAAAAGAGTAGTACACACAGTTAATTATTCAGTATTTATTTTTTTTGTTAAAAAATAAAATGATAATGCATATGTATAGGCAGTGTGTGTTATAAAAGCTATTTAGTTAGCCACTTTTAAATTACACATATTAACTTTCTTTAAAACTAACCTACACTTTCTAAATTTTAATATCTTATTCTATACTTCTATTTTTGCTTTTCTATAACTGTAATTTGGATTTAGAAGCTAAGAATTTAATTTTAAATATTAGGGTTATAATTACTAAGCCAGCAATTAGATTATTTTAATGTCAGTTTATAAATAATTTGAATGAGTGTGTGTGTACATTGCATACATAAACTACATTTTTATTTATTAAATATTGAAAGAAAAAGAAGAAAATCTGTTAAATTATTTTTTTTACTCAACAACTTTGTATTATAAGGGTTGTTTTTCTGTTGAAAAACTTAGAGATGATGTGAGAAGTCTGATTTTAAAAATGTCTCATCTTAAGATCAAAAGAAAGAAGCTCAAATTTGAGATGTTACATAGGTGTAAAAAAGGATTAAGTCTATTTTTTCTCTCAAAACAAAAGTTTGTCTAAAAATCAGGATAGTGATATTTTTAGTACTATCCAACTAAAAAAACACTTTGGTTGAAAATAAGTTATAAATCTAATTAAAAAAGGTGGTCAAAAATAGAAAAAAAATCTGATATAAAAGCAGTCTGGAAAATCAGTTGATAAGATAGAGACTTAAAAATATTGAAGAGAAAAAAACAAGCATTTCAACTCTACAAAAATTCCCAATTTCAAGTCATTTTTTTATATATTAAATTTCCAGACCATCCATCCAGCACATCATATAGGAAAGAAAAGATGTCTTGTCTGAAAAATAATATTCTACACCTTTCAACTGACTGAGAGAAAAAAGATATTTTAAATAGAAAGAAAAAAACATTCACCTGCATTGGAAGGCAATCAGGAAAAGAGTAATCTACTGATAAATATTAAATCATCAAGTTCAATTAATTGTTCCAGTAACAGAGTTTAAACCCAAGAAAATTTATAAACATGAATACAACTGCTGTACTTTATCCACTAAAACAATCATGTTTGACAGGAAGAGAAGAAGAGTTAATATAATGATTTCCAATCTGTCCACTAAAGCAAATAACCTCAGTGGAATCATCATCATCAAATAATTATACACCTCAAGAAAGAGATTGTTCCAAAGAAAAACAGAAATGGTAGCTGCAAAATATAGACATTAAACGAGATAAATTTGACTCATTGGAAGTTGCTACAAAGAAGCGAACTGGTAGTATAATTTTTTTATATATTTTTTCTGTATAATATCAGAGACTTAGTAAAATTTTAGCAACAGAGTGGGATATTTTTGTTTAAAAAACTTTTAAAAAAACCAAGATCAATTGAAATCAAGAATTTCTTAATAACGATAAACATAAGCTTCATTATTGATTTTATATGTACTAAAATTATGATTGTCTATTAACCTAAAGTTATGAAATGTTATTAATATGTAACATATTTTATTTCTTATTTTTTATTATTATTATTTTGTTTTAAATAATATTTTTTATTATGGGGATAAAACACGCACATACATAATAATATAATACTTATTGCATATATGTAATTGTGTGTGAATGTAAAACAATAGGCAATATTAAGAATATGAGAGTATTGTGCTTTAAGTTAAGGTATAGCATTTCAGAGGGTAGAAAGGAGGGGGAGAAAATAATTTAAAACTTGTTCTGGAAATCTTGCTCTTTCACTTCTACTAACATTTATTTTTTATCATTCTACTTCACATGTTAGATTTATAAAAGTATGTGTGCCAATAAGTGAATACTTTTTTTGTTTGTGAAATATTTTCTTGTGAAGTGAGAATCTTAGCAAATTTACATCTAATTTAATATAAAATTATACCAGTTGCAGGAAAGAAGAAAGAATTTAAAATTAATGCTATGATTTTAAAACAGATGATTATGATTATTGTGGTTATTGTTAATATCAATTTTCATGTAGATATAGAAAATTTTATGTATACATTAGAAATGCAGTAATAAATGTGAATTTGTTTTATTAAATGAGGCATATATTGTTTATCATTATTTTTATTGTGATATCTTTGGAAATCTAACTATAGAAGTATGTTTCATTTAATTCAATAACCCTTAATATGATTGAAATCTCAGTCTGATCTTTTGTTTAATAGCCACTACTCAGTATAAATATTTTTTTTTTGATATAAAACAAAAGTTACAATACTTTTTTGTTTATTATGTTATAATATTTGAATTTTTGGATATTTTAATATATTTGGATTTTTTGAATATTTAATTTTTTTATAATGGTGCCCAACATGGGGCTTGATATTTTACCATATACCTGAGATAAAAGGCAAACTATAGAATGATGGGAGATGTGTGGTTAAAAAGATGTTTTTTTAGTAAAAAAAAAATTTCCAGTAATTTTTTTTTTGACTTACAAAATTGTCTTAGCCAAATAGTCTTGTTTTAGATTTGTGTGATGATGTTTGATATGATTTAATTTTCACTGATGATGATAAAATGGGTACAGCCATAAAACAGCTTAGTTTTATTTTTCTCAATTTTGAAAATAGATATGTATATCTCAACTTAAGACTGTGGTGAAATATTTTTTTTGAAACATTAGAATAATTTATTGCCAGATAGGATAGGCATAGCAATGATGAATTATGGGATGGTAGTCTCATTAGTGTTTGGGAGGTTCATTTTGTAGAGAAGTCTATGATTTTGAAGGTTGGATTGGATATTTGATCATTGGAGTTTAGTTGGTTAGATTGCAGTTTTGATGATGAGTGGAGAGTTTTGTCATTGCCTTGAGAATGCTATGTATTCATGTAACCCATGAATGATCAAACCCATTCACTGCTCCAATCCATTATATAAGTTATCTTTATTTTATCATGAAGCAGTTAACAGCAGTCCTGTCATGATATCAGCCTATAAGTCTCCATGAGAGAGAGCATGGCATAGTTTTCCAATCCAGTTTATAAGTCATGTTATTTTTATTTTATCATGAAGCAGGTAACAATAGTCCTGCCATGATATCAGCCTATAAGTCTCCAAGACAGAGAGCAAGGCTTCATTTTCTGTAGCCTATAGTAAGCAGGGCATTCTTTGATACTGCCACATAAGACTCCAAGAAAGAGAGCAAGGCATTGTTTATCTCTTTTAGCCCATAAGACTTAAAAGATACTTCTTTTATTGCAACAGAGTTTGCATTATTCAATCAAGGGTTGTGGAAGCTAATAGTGATTGAATTGGGATGATCTTCTGAGTGCTCATGATGCATTGTGTGATTATAGTGCTGCGAACGAATTCTTTTATTTGTCTCATGATTGTGAACTGCTAATCATTCTGTGGACTGTCAATATCTGTCAGATCTATAGGAGAAAAGATGGAAATATAATTTGAGCTATTAAAGACAGACATGCACTATATAGATTATTGTTGTGTGATTTATTAAATAAGGATATTAAATATTTTTGTATTTGTAATGCATGATAAGGTGGAATGAAAGTCAGTCAATCAGTCAGAGATAGGTGTCAGACAAGGAGATGATGTGTGGGGTTTTGGTGGTCAGAAAAGCACAGATGGGATTTATATTGAATATATTAAAATTTTAATAAGATGAGTAAACTTGACCTGCAAATGGTAATGCAGATGTTTAAAAGTCTAGAAGATATAAAAGGTCTGCTAGAAGATAATAGAATCTGGAGAGAAAGTTTAGAAGACAGAGAGAAAACTATAGAAAGTTTAAAAGAAGAGGATATGAGAAGTGAAAATGTATTAAAATAAAAGATCAATAGCTCTGTTGAAAACAGCTGCAAAATTCCTATGGCTTTGGGAAATAAAAAAGAGAAACATGAGTATAGTGCCTCAATTCTTGGAGATGACAATCTTTATACACAAGAGGATGGAGAGGTTGTAATTGGATTCGAAGTTATCAGAAAAGTAAAGAGAATAGTAATGAGTACTGAAGAGTTTCAGATTTGAATAAAGAAGGAAGCACTATCGGTTTAAAATTGACCAGACTGATGAAAGATTGTATGTATCAAAACTTACTAGAATATTATAAAAATCGCAAAAGAAATCAGGAAAGTCTGGAACAAAAGATATGTCATTCTGTGAAAAGATGGGTAGAAAGTCTAAGAGAGGATAGCAAAAAGGGTATAATGGAAGATAGTCAAAGATTAGAAGATAATGCTGAAACCTCTTTAGAAGATAGAGCAGGAGAGATGTGTGAATATGTTAGAATTGTAAAACAGGAAGGTAGGCAGAGCTTACCATTGTTAAAAGATAAGATAGATATCCAGACCACTGAGAATAAAGACAGGGATGAGAAATTAGATGAAACAATAAATAAAACAGCTAGTACACTGATAGAGGATAAGTTCCCAGAAGTAGAAAGGCTGATAGAAGCAATAAAAGCAAATCTTTCAGTGAAAAGAATGCATGAGGTGATAACCAGAGAGCAGATGGGAATAGATCATGAAGTGAAAAGAAGGAAAAGAGAGAGTGGTAGGAAAAATCTCATGCACCAGATAAGGTGATCGAGTTAAGAGAGGCAATAGGGGAGATTAAACCAGATGTTTTAGGAAGAGAACAAAAGTTTCAACAGTCCATAGTTCTCCATCTATTAACCAACCAGCATGTGTGGTTTCAAAAATCTATATTTTTAAAATAGATTAGAGATACCTTATATATGGTATAGAAAATCAAACTCTGAAAAATTTAAATGTCCAGTATGTATTGTACAGAGAATCTATCTCTCTGAAAAATTTAAATGCTATGAAAAAGTTAAAAGTAAATTATATATGGTACAGAGAGTCAATATCTCTGAAAAGTTTAAATGTCCATTATTTTCTCTAGAAAATACAAGTGTGCCTTATGTTTGGTGCAGAGAGTCAACCTTTCTAGAAAATTTAAAAATAAATTATATATGGTACAGAGAGTCAATATCTCTGAAAAGTTTAAATGTCCATTATTTTCTCTAGAAAATACAAGTGTGCCTTATGTTTGGTGCAGAGAGTCAACCTTTCTAGAAAATTTAAAAATAAATTATATATGGTACAGAGAGTCAATATCTCTGAAAAGTTTAAATGTCCATTATTTTCTCTAGAAAATACAAGTGTGCCTTATGTTTGGTACAGAGAGTCAACCTTTCTAGAAAATTTAAAAATAAATTATACATGGCCCAGAGAATCAGACTCTCTGGAAGATTTATGGTGGAATTATATATGGTACAGAGAGTCAGTCTTTGTGGAAAGTTTTAAGATAATGTATGTATGGTATAGAGAGTCATCCCCTCTGAAAATTTTAAAGGTATATTACATATGGTACCAATAGTCCATATTTCTAAATGGAGTGTATAATAGGAGGTTAGATAAAATAAGTACTCTGGATATGTTTTATAAGTGTCCAGTCAAAATGAAAAATGGAGATATTATAAATGAATTGGATATACATTTACAATTTTGTGCAGACCACAATATGATGTACAAAATAAAAAATCCAAGAGTAAAACTCAAGAGCTGAACTAGAATGGTCATGATATAATAATCTACTATGTTAGCAACCCGCAAATAAACCGATTTAAAAAGTTTCTGCATTTGTACAAAGGACCATTCCAAATTACCAAGAAAATAGGAGAGAATGCCTTTATGCTTGCTACTCTTGATGGGAATAAGGGAACTTATAATGCTAGGAGTTTGATCCCTAATCCTTCAGCAGAGTAGCCTGGCAAAGATCTTCAAATAAATCACCATTAAGTTTTCTACTGAAAAGGGGATTTTATAGGCATCTAAATGATGTTTACAAGAAGTTAATTTTTTATTTATTATTATTAGTGTGTTTATTATTATTAGTGTTAATTTATTAGTTATGATTTTTTATTAGGTATAGTTAAAACAAAAGTGCTGTTGATTTTATTAAAAGAGGGGGGATGTTGTGCCAATACAATTTAGTCAGTAGCTAAGTTTGTAGTAATGTGCATGTAAGAAAATGTAACAAAAATCATCATCACATTTTTTATAAAAAGGAAGCTGTAGGGTATTCAAGTGTAAACCCTACAAGATCAGGTTTTAAAAGCTTAAGACAGAAAGAGAGTGGGACCACAGTTATATACTTTAATTGTTTGTGTGCTGATAAAAACTCAAAAAGAGTAGTACACACAGTTAATTATTCAGTATTTATTTTTTTTTGTTAAAAATTAAAATGATAACACATATGTATAGGCAGTGTGTGTTGTAAAAGCTATTTAGTTAGCCACTTTTAAATTACACATATTAACTTTCTTTAAAACTAACCTACACTTGCTAGATTTTAATATCTTATTCTATACTTCGATGTTTGCTTTTCTATAACTGTAATTTGGATTTAGAAGCTAAGGATTTAATTTTAAATATTAGGGTTATAATTACTAAGCCAGCAATTAGATTATTTTAATGTCAGTTTATAAATAATTTGAATGAGTGTGTATGTACATTTCATACATAAACTACATTTTTATTTATTAAATATTGAAAGAAAAAGAAGAAAATCTGTTAAATTATTTTTTTTACTCAACAACTTTGTATTATAAGGGGTTGTTTTTCTGTTAAAAAACTTAGAGATGATGTGAGAGGTCTAATTTTAAAAATGTCTCATCTTAAGATCAAAAGAAAGAAGTTCAAATTTGAGATGTTACATAGGTGTAAAAAAGGAGTAAGAGTATTTTTTCCATCAAAACAAAAGTTTGTCTAAAAATCTGGATGGTGATATTTTTTAGTACTAACCAGCTTAAAAAAACAATTTCATTGAAAATAAGTTATAAATCTAATTAAAAGAGGTGGTCAAAAATAGAAAAAAAAAATTGGATATAAAAGCAGTCTGAAAAATAAGTTGATAAGATAGAGACTTAAAAATATTGAAGAGAAAAAGACAAGCGTTTCAACTCTACAAAAATTCCCAATTTCAAGTCATTTTTTTATATATTAAATTTTTGGAGGTTAAAGATATAAGGATGGCAGAGTAAGAAAAAATAATATATATCTCGTCTGTTGACCAGACCATCCAGCCAGCGCATCATATAGGAAAGAAAAGATGTCTTGTCTGAAAAATAATATTCTACACCATTCAATTGACTGAGAGAAATAAGATGTTTTTTAAATAGAAAGGAAAAAAAACATTCACCTGCATTGGAAGGCGATCAGTAACAGAGTAATCTACTGATAAATATTAAATCATCAAGTCCAATTAATTGTTCCAATAACTGAGTTTAAACCCAAGAAAATTTATAAACATGAAAACAACTGCTGTACTTCATCCACTAAAAGAATCATGCTTGACAGGAAGAGAAGAAGAGTTAATATAATGATTTCCAAATTGTCCAATAAAGCAAATAACCTTTATGGAATCATCATCATCAAATAATTATTCACCTCAAGAAAGAGATTGTTCCAAAGAAAAGCGAAAATGGTAGCTGCAAAATATAGACATTAAACAAGATAAATTTGACTCATTGGAAGTCTCTACAAAGAATTGAACTGGTAGTATAATTTTTTTTATATATATTTTCTGTATAATATCAGAGACTTAGTAAAATTTTAGCAACAGAGTGGTATATTTTTGTTTAAAGAACTTTTAAAACAACCAAGATCAATTGAAACCAAGAATTTCTTAATAATGATAAACATAAGCTTCATTAATGATTTTATATGTACTAAAATTATGATTGTCTATTAACCTAAAGTTATAAAATGTTATTAATATGTATCATATTTTATTTTTTATTATTATTTTGTTTTAAATAATATTTTTGTTATTATGGGGATAAAACACGCACATACATAATAATATAATACTTATTGCATATATGTAATTGTGTGTGAATGTAAAACAATAGGCAATATTAAGAATATGAGAGTATTGTGCTTTAAGTTAAGGTATAGCATTTCAGAGGGTAGAAGGGAGGGGAGAAAATAATTTAAAACTTGTTCTGGAAATCTTGCTCTTTTGCTTGCACTAACATTTAGTTTTTATCATTCTACATTGCATGTTAGATTTATAAAAGTATGTGTGCCAATGAGTGAATATTTTTTTTTGTTTGTGAAATATTTTCTTGTGAAGTGAGAATCTTAGCAAATTTGACATCTAATTTAATATAAAATTATACCAGTTGTGGGAAAGGGGGAAGAATTTAAAATTAATGTTATGATTTTAAAACAGTCGATTATGATTATTGTGGTTATTGTTAATATCAATTTTCATGTAGCTATAGAAAATTGTATGTATACATTAGAAATTCAGTAATAAATGTGAATTTGTTTTAATTAAACGAGGCATATATATTTCATTAAGAGTATTTTTCTTTATTAATTATGATCATTCATCATCAAGGTGAATATTGATTATTTAAGATTTAATTAGATATACTAAAATTAAGCAATAATTATGAATTTCTTTATATCAATTAGGTTTTATGATTAGGCTTAGTCCTAAAGCTGTGGATTACACCATTATCGTTATCATTATCATCATCGTCATCATCTCGTTTTAATTAATGGGATAGATAAATGTTTAAAGGCCATAAATAAATATTGATTTCATAGTATTTAGTGATCTCTGAATAATTATCATAACCACCATCCCATCATCTATTTCATGCAAGGATGAGTGAATTGCTATACCAAATTAATATAATCTGAGCTAGTAAAACTTATAAAAAAATATTGAAACACATTTATTATGTTAAGATCAAGAAAATGATTTCTGTCTAATGAATTTTATATACTCCACTTTAGTTTAAGGATGATTTATGTTTACCTAAACATTAGTGCATACAGTGATATGGGTAGAAAAGCAAAATCTTCCATTTTTATTGAAAATAAAGTACCAAAAAAGGAATTCAAACCCGGTACATGTGAAAAAGTTATAAATATAACTTTGTCTAGGTACAGTTAATCTAGTGGCGCCCTGATAGACCATATTCACTTGTTGTTCATGTAGATATGCACTTGAGATCCAACCAAGAATTAAGAGTGAGTAAATTCTACAGTTAGATATATTGAGAGATATTTGATTGAGTTACAAGTGTACTCACTCACTTGATTTCCATATACCTGAATTATAATAGTTTGTTCGTAATAATTGTTTATAGTTTCTACTTGTTTATTGATGAGACAATGCCTGCCTAACCAGGATTTGAAATAGGCCAGACACCTTAAATGAATAGTCTACAGGAATTATTGTTTATCATTATTTTTATTGTGATATCTTTGGAAATCTTATTATAGAAGTATGTTTCATTTAATCCAATGACCCTTAATATGATTGATAACTCAGTCTGATCTTTTGTTTAATAGCCACTACTCAGGTTAAATAATTCTTTTATTTTTGATATAAAATAAAAGCTACAATTCTTTTTTGTTTATTAAGTTATAATATTTTGAATTTTTGGATATTTTAATATATTTGGATGTTTTGAATATTTAATTTGTTACAATATATATATATATATATATATATATATATATATATATATATATATATATATATATATATATATATAAACGATTGTTGTTTCTAGCTAAATTTTAAATGGTGTTTAAGAGTAAATAAATAATATTAATTTTACAAAAATACTAATCTAAATCAAGAAAATAAACTGTATTCAATCCAATTTCTAAAAAAAAAAAAAAAAATCTTTATTTTAAAATGTATCAAAAAACTAAGATTTTATTAAAAAAACCATCCAACATTTGGAGCTAAAATAAATGTTTGAAAACAGAAAGGGGGAAGGGGGTAATAACATTATTAAAAATAGGCAGACAAACTTTCATTCAAATTGAAGGGAGAATGGAATTGAAGTTGTGACAGAAAAGGAACAAGTAGTTTTTGATTTTATTTTGAAAAAGTTTGATTTAAAATTCATTTAAATATTATCATTTTTAACCACAGAGAAATAATAAATTTTAATTATGGATAATTTAAACAATCAGAGGATGTTTTAATCAAAAATCAATAGCTAACTTAATCGATCTCTAAGGGCAGAATCAACACATTGGTAAGTCGCAAAAATCTCTTGAAATCATTATACAAAAAAAAAAATATAAATAAAATGCAGGACCAAAGAAATTGTACTTTTATTCCTGAAATGCATTCATGGGATGGAAAAATTAGAAGGACCGTCTGGAGTAATACAAATAAATGTACATGCTTGAATTATCAACTAAGGCATGGAAGCTAAATTTACATTGAATAAAACTAAGTATGTTTTTTTTTATAAATATCTTGAACTAAAATAATTAATAATATGCTAAGGTGTTGAAGGTGAAACTATTTCATATAAAAATTTATTTAGGTTTAGCAATTTTCAGAGTTTTGTTACTCCATAATCATAGTCTTGTAGAAAGAAATAAACATAGAAGCTTCACATATATGTATAAAAAAGGGAAAGAAGCAATAAATGGTAGAGCAAGTTCGAATAAAACCTTATGTAAAGAAATGAGTAAAAATCAATAATTTTAATGTCCTAGAGTTTAAAAAAAATTACAGTGCATGATACACACAGCCACACCCACACCCACCCACCCACCCACATATATATATATATATATATATCCTATGAAAATCATGTTTATAAGGATATAAAACAATAGCCATATTTCAACATAGATGGAATATCTCTCATTTAAGAATGAAATAAATATATAAAATAATTATTATAAAAAAACATTCTTGAAAATATTAACTAAAATAAATCTACATATCAAATAGATAATGGTCTGAGAAAAAAGAAATATATAGAAAATATATCATGATGTAGTTTAAAAAAAACAAAGAAAGTGATAAATAGTTTCTTTGATTATGATAGTAGCATCGGAATTGAACAGGAAGCAGGCAAATGTACTATGTTACTGCTCATGCAGGAAGCGTTTAAATGGAGGGGAGTAGGCAAGTTGATGATACTCTTCGATTATCAGAGAAGAGAATGAACAGCTGATACCTGTAAAGTAACCCCATGTCTGACAAATTTCATAGTTATAGTCATATTTGGAAAATGACCATCCTGCATTGTGAAACGATTAAAATGATGGTAAAATGTAATTTTTTTTTTTGTTTTGTGAAAACTTATATCTTAGAAAACAAAGAAAAAAAACCCTTGTAATATTTGTATATATACGTTAATCTTATGTGTTAAATATAGTTGTTCTTACAATAAGAGGGGAATTAGATTAATAGATATTGGAATTAATAAGTGACATAACTCGATTGTCTATATTAGTAATTATTTAAAAATTTCATGTTTATTAAATAGTCTTATAGATTCAAATACATAATTATAATTAATGCCATACATTGGTAATGGAAATATAATAAAGTAGTTGATGGTATATATGTCATGAAGAGAGGATGGGTATGTGTTCAAATATACTAAATTGAAAAAAAAAAAAAAGCAAATGATATTTTGAAAATTAATCTTTTTTTTTAATTTGCAAACCACAATTTAATATAGTGATAAGGAATATAAGTAGTTTTAAGTAATATTTTGCATGATCAGATACTTTTAGGAAATATTAATAAGCATAAGGTCAGTGATAGAAAGGTGATAATTAAGTGAGTAATTAGAGCAAAGATCACTATCTGATTTATGTTATATCAACGGCAGTCTATTCACATTGTAGATGAAAATTATTCTAAAACAAAAAAATGGAGATTCAAATTTGATAGTATATCCATGAACTTCTCCTTAATTTGTAATTTTGAAAATTGAACTGATTTATAATTTTAGTAATTAATAATAATATTTCAGGAAGAAAATATTTAAATCAAGATCAATAGATAAATATCATTGGGCCTGTAGGCTAAGCAAGGTGAATCTCACCATGTTGTAATAAAAGTTTTGTAGAGAACATGAAAATATGAGTTAATGATTTTTATTTTATCTTTAAGATTTGAAACTGAAATTCTAAAGGATTGATGCTAAAACCAAAAGGGAAGGGATAAAAAATCTGTATCTAAAGCAAATATTTGATCTGGGTGATATAGAAAATTTATATGCATTCATAATGGGAAATATCACGACAGCACCGGATCATGTGAAAGTCTATATTTTGTTTAGTTTAATCATAAAAATCAGAAATATAAATTATGATTAATTGTTTATAATGTTATTATATTATGTGATTATTTAACTTTAATACTCCGATTGTTTAAATTACTTATTAATCAAAATGTTTAGTAATGCTTTTGTAAATGTTGTGATTAAAGTGTTTTTTTTAAATTAATTTCAGTATCGAGTGTTGCATTTCTTTTGTGGGGATCATCTTTACAACATCACATGAACCCCAAAAATACAGTATGAGATTGAAGTAATAAAGTAGTCAATTTTAGAACCATAGAACAGTCAATAAAGCACTCATTTCTTAAGAAACATTTTACTTACTGTAATATGTCTTGATCACATAAATCATTTATAATATTTCAAATTGTTAAAGTGTGCTTATTTGTAAAATATTAAATGCTGAATTACTTAGTGAACATATAAATGTGAATTACAGATTAGATATTATTTTAATAGCAAACATTAAGGAGCATAAATATAATTAATAGTATAAGTTTGAGTATAAATTTAAGTTATAAGCATTTTATTAATTAGTGCACTGCCCATGAGGATCACTAAAATCCTTCATGATATTCTGTAGGCAGTATGAGGAATGAATAAAAATCTATGATTATCATGAGATCTCCTTATTATAGAATTATTCTTATGATTATTGCCAATCATAATTATCTGAAATAATAAGAATAAAATTTTATATACAATCAAATGGAAGATTAATTTATTAAGTAATCTAATTGAAATCTAATAACTATAGATATATTATATTCATTTGGATAATTTTGTTAGTCATGAGAGTATGTACATACTTAATAAGGAGGAGTGTATGGGTATTCTTATGCAATTGAATACATATTTTTGTATTTGTTTAATGTTAAGGGGACATGATCTGTTTATAGGAAAATGAGTCTCACATTTTTATGATCAGTTATACCTTATTTAGAACTGTTTAATTAAGTTAAAATGAATCTAGATAAATCACTATATTACCTAACTTCAATTATGATAGTTGAAAAAATTTAGTCGGGAAAATGGTAAGTTTAGTAAATAGTACCTAGCCAGAGACCAAATATTGGCAAAACGTAGGGATTTGGCACATATGCTTAGGGTCATAACACCTATGGACAGGGCACAGTATTTAAACCCCTTATGAGGACCAATATGATGGCCTTAATACACACAGGGGATATGATATTACTGTTATAGATTTCATTTTTGATTTTAAGGTGTAAACTGATTTGATGAAGTGCACAATATATATATATATATATATATGATCACTAGATGGAGTTTTATCAATAGCTCCAAACAGGCTTTGTTTACATAAGTGCTGAAAGAGATAGAATTCAAAATCTCTATCGTGTATTCCCACTCCCAGACCAGCTGGTTTTGAGCTTATTGGCTTACATCAGTGAAGTGCTGGGAGACTGGAAACTAGATATAAATACCAACTCTAAAGTCAGCACTTATCAAACACATTACTATCAATTTGAAAGCATGAATTTATCAGACATTTATTGTCTTCGAGCCCAGCTTAACAAACTAGATAGCTATATGGATCTGATTTCAGTTCAGTTTCACTATATAGCAAAAGCCTCTGCAATACATAGTATTGTAAAAAAATTTCAAAGGTACACTTTTAATAATTAAAACAAGTTATAAATTTTGTAACTTTCTTTTAAGCTTGCATTTTATAATCACTAGATGGGGCTTTACCAATAGCTCCAAACAAGCTTTGTTTACATAAGCGCCGAAAGAGATAGAATTTAAAATCTTGAAATTTTATTTATTTTGGTCCTTATGTAAACAAATCTTGTTTGAAGCTGTTGGTAAAACTCCATCTAGTAATCATAAAATGCAAGCTTAAAGGCAAGTTGCAAAATTTATAACTTGTTTTAATTATTATAATTGTACCTTTGAAGGTTTTTGCAAAGCTATATATTGAAGAGGCTTTTACTATATGGTGAAACTGAACTAAATTCAGTATCCTATAGCTATATAGTTTATTAAGCTGTTTCTAGTCTCCCAGCCCTTCACTGATATGAGCCAATAGGCTAAAAACTGGCTTATCTGGAGATGGGAATACACAAAAGAGATTTTGAATTCTATCTCTTTCAGTGCTTATGTAAACAAGCAAGCTTAGAGGCAAGTTATAAAAATTATAACTTGTTTTAATTATTATAAGTGTACCTTTGAAAGTTTTTGCAATGATATATATATATATATATATATATCATTGCAAAAACTTTGAAGCCTCTGCAATATATATATATATATATATATATATTGCAGAGGCTTTTACTATATGATGAAACTGAACTGAATTCAGACCCATAAAGCTATCTAGTTTGTTAAGCTGGATTTGAAGACATTATGAGTCTGTGCTGACTTTATACTTGGTATTTAGATCTAGTTTTTAGTCTCCCAGCTCTTCACTGATGTGAGCCAATAAGCTCAAAACCATCTGGTCTGGAGGTGGAAATACACAATAGAGATTTTGAATTCTCTTTTGGTGCTTATGAAAACAAAGCTTGTTTGGATCTATTGGTAAATCTCCATCTAGTGATCATAAAATGCAAGCTTAAAGGCAAGTAACAGAATTTATAACTTGTTTTAATATATATATATATATATATATATAAAACAATCATATATATATATATATATATATATATATATATATTGTTGTGCGTGTGAATGAACATTCTTTAATTTACTTGATATTATAATATTGCTATTAATCATGACAAAAATAGTGCTTTATTGCAGCCTTAACTTTGACAAAAATTATTGTAAAAAAAAACTACAGACAGTACTGGACATAAACTAAAATTCTAATATGTAAAAACAACATATATTTTTTATTAAAAAGTACTAACATCATGGAGTTTATGAAATTTTGTATGGCATTTACAAAGCTTCTTATGTAGATAAGAACAATTGTCCCATCAAGTAGTAGAAGAGATGAACATGCTAATGCAGTTAAGCAACATCCCTCATCATCAGCACTCTCATCTATTCTATGTAATGAGATCATATCACTGATTTTACTAATAAAAGTATCATACCATGTGACACATATTGTCACTGTAAGATCAGAGAAGGCATTGAGATAAATAAAATACAAAATTGTTTCAATAAACATAATGACATATGCAAACTTCCTCCTATTTGAAAAAAAATAAATAAAAAAAAATTATACTGAATATTTGTTTTTGTTTTTTTTTAAATATTGTATACTTTGTTTTTCCAATTTATGAAACTTTAACAATGTTATAAACTGGTGTTTGCAGTGTCTACAAACATTTTTATAATATTCTATTCATCATTTAGCTGATGGCTTGTGTGATCAAGCTAAAATCTCGGTATAGCCATTATCAAAATTATATATTTATAAACTTGCAAAAAATATTTTTGTCTGTAACCCATGAAAAATTATATATATATATAGTAAAAATATTATTATATTACAGCAGTAATATATCTATTTGAAATATTTATGATCTGGATTTGAACCTTTGCAAAACTAAAAAAAAAAAAAAAAACTATTGTGAGATATGATTTTTTTCTTAGCAAGATAGATACAATAGCAAACACCGTTAATCATTACAAATTGTTGGAAAAGAATATTTAGCTATTTTGGCTTGTGGATAATCAAATATAAATAACTTTTCAAACCGTTTGCCATTTTTCAATTGTTAAATGTGATGGTATTTTTTAAAAAAAAGATATTTAAATATTTTTCTATTCACAATTATATATGTGTTAGAGTTTTATCAAATGACCCATAAACATAATGTTAATCTTCAAACAGTATTATAACTATTGGTGATAACCTGAGTAATATTGCAAAAACATTAAAGGTTTTTATTAACAGCCACAATGCTACATAAATCATTTCATAAATACTAGATTAACTTAAACACTGGAAACATTGTGAAAATACACATTATAAGTTTATATCTCATAATGTTTTAAAACACATTAAATTAGACAAGAATAAATTATAATTTACTAAAAGAAATATATATTTTTGGAATAATAAGTCTAAAATGCTAACTCAACATATTAATTGGTAATATAATCTGGGAAAACACTCAATAGCAGAGATTTCATTTATTTATAATGGTTTTTATAGTTTATACCGCTAGTTAAAATATTTAAAGTAGTAGCATAACTTATTATATAGTAATTTCATCTTGTGAAACACTACATTACAAGGATGTAAAAGGTTTGTTTACAATGGTAAAGTAATTGACATCATTAAATAAAGGTCATTTGGAAATTAGCATTATAGAGATATATAAAAAAGTTAAGCAACTTATTTCAACAATTTATAATATATATTCTAATGAAAGATTAATTCTTCAAGAGTGTTAGCTATTTTTTGTTGTTTCTAGCAACAATTTTAATAAATGTGCAATATTTCATTTCACTATTTAAATATCTTTATTTAATATTAAAATTTTATTTAATACTAAAATTCAATTAAAAAGATTTTATTTGATAAAAATAAAAGTTTGCAAATGCAAAATAACTTTTAAAAAATTATATTTAAAATTTGCAAATGTAGAAATCCAAATAAAGTAAAATATGTATTACTTTTTTTATTGGTTGATTACTGCAATGTTGGTGAAAAAAATCACAATTAATTAAATTATTGTTATGTAAGCTTCATTTGGAAATCCTGTATTGATTAATCTAAAATTTAAAATTGTATTTAAATTAACACAAATAATAATATTGCATAACATGGTTTTTGATTTACTGTAGTTGATAATTTCATATTGCATTTTTAATAAAAATAGACTTATTAAAAAATTAATAAATGGAATCACAACAAATATATTATGAAATTTTAAATGAACTATAAAAAATTATATTTCTTATTCAGTTTTTATAACAATAAGAAAGTAATCTCCCAAATGCTCTCAAAGGATTTACCAATCAGCAACTTATTAGTAAATTTTTGTATCATTTGAAAAACTTTTAATCTGTAGAATACTAAAGTCTTCATGTTTTAAAATTAATATCAGTAAATGTATTATTTCAGTTTTTTACTATTAAGCAAACACAAACTGGGACAAACAATCATGGGTGGCCCAAAAATGAAGGAAAGCCAATGATTCACCAGCAACAACTTGAAAATAATAATTTGTGTGTATTAACAAATGAGTTAATAGTGTGAATTGTTATATCATATTCCCCAATTAGATTTTGAGATAATTAAAACATGTTTATTTGGAGATTTGAAAAATAAAAATAAATTACAATTACTTTATTTTTACAGTTTTAATGTAAAAAAATGATGTAGTTCATGAGTTATGGTTTTAAAATAAGCTGTGATAAAATGAAATCAAAAGTTGACATTGATTGGATGTGAATCAAATAATCAAAGAATGTACTTGATATAGATTTTAATATGCAATATAATGATGGTAAATATTTTTTCCAATATGTATTGAATATTGTATTTTTTATTTCAAAATTATAATTAAAAGAACATATCCAGAAATTTAATTTCAAATATAATTTGTTTTTACTATTTAGGAGATATAATTAATCATTACTTGAAACATATATGTAATAAAGAATTTTTTTTAAAAAATAGAATAATATTTATAATAAGAAAAAGTCTTAAATTGTAGGTCAAATGATTCACTTAACTGTTTTTATTACCATAGAATGTGGAATATTAAGTGATAATTTGTTTATAGATGTTACTGGCAGTTTCTTCTACTTTAAGTTTGTCATCTGCATAACTTTTGACATTATATTTTGATATCTGATGCTAGAAAATAGGATGAATGTAATATTTGTGTATTAATTTTAAAAAAAATCTGAAGATATTAGTATTTTCTAATAAGCAGTAAATTTCAAAATAATTTATTCCAGTTCCCACATGCTTATTGGATTTAGGTATTTGTTATTTAATTTTATGTGCATTTATGGATTAACTTGAGATTTTGGGGAGAAAAATATTTTTTTTGTAATTTATTAAAAAGGTTTCTATTTATTTTTACACAATAATTACTAAAAAGAAAAGTATAAAAGTTTACACTTTTATTTTATATGTATATGTGTTTTTAAAATATATAGTTAACAAAATCAATATAAAAGAAACAAAGAAACTTATGACTACTACAAGAACTATGCCTAGTGAAACTTATCATTAACATCTTTACAGAAACCATGTTAGCATTTTTTAAATATTTTAAAAATTAAAAAGCAAGTGCCACTTTTAAAGAAGAATTTTATGGATTTAACCTAACTTAAAATTTATTTGATTTGGTTTAAAAATAAATTTCAGTTAATGATGATTTTGTTGATTTTCTGTAATCACTCACTTACCTGATTTTTTTATCAACCATTGAGTCATGAAAAAGTCACTTACACTCCTTGTATGCTCTGTTTTTTTTTATTATTTTATCAATATTTACAATAATGAAATATGATTTTTTTAGACTGTTTGTATTTGTAAACTTATATTTCTAACAAATCAAGTCCAATTTATTGAATTCTAATATTGAATAAAGGTTTAATATTAAATTAATACACCTAAGAACCCAAGAAGCAAGTTATTTCTGGCTCAAACCTGAATTACAATGGCCAAAATTTACAAAGACTTGCAAGTCCAAACTGTAAGAGTCCATAAAAACTTTGTCCATACATGTCCTGTGACTGGTTTCAGTAAAATGCCCACTGTGCAGGCCCTTCTCTTATGTGCAGTAGACCACTTAGTCATCTCAGGGTAAAATTGCATGCTGAAGTGTTCCTTGCATAATTACCCTAACCTTGAATAAAATTTTTAGATAGCTCTGCTGCAACTCACATTTAATATCTTTATCTTTTTACATCCAAAGTGATAACAAGTCACAACCATATTTCAAATCTATTTTGTCCCCATCTACCTTTATATGTATCATTGATCACTAGATATCGATCTTGGTCAAAGCAAACATTGAAATATGTTTCAACTAGCTTGTCAGAATCTGTGTTTTCTAGATTGTACTGCTGTAAATTCAATTTGTCAATTTTACATTTCTTATGTTCTAAATTTTTGTCATGAAGATGGTAAATCATTGAATGGATTGGGGTGATTGAAGAAAATGACTCTATTATTATTTGTCAATTGGTTGTAACATAGTGTGCTTACTAATATCATAGGTATATCATTGTAGAATCACATCATGTGAGCATGTCAGTTTAAAAATTTATTTGGAGATAATGAGTTGTTTGGGGTAAAATTACATTGAAATCAAAATATGCATTGTGAATCATAGATAAATTTAGTTTATCACTGTATGTAAACATGTAAGTTCAAAGTCTAATAAAATTTCTTGAATAAAAAAAGCTAAAGAAAAATATTAAATTAAATGTTGATCACTGATGCAAATTGCCACTAGGCTACAATAAAAATATCAACTTGTTAGAAAATTAATCTTCCTGCACATTGACATATCTTATTGTTCTCCCTGGTGACACTTTTTGTAAGCTTACAGCTTTTGATTTTAATACAAAACTATGATTCTATAGAAGATTTCCATAAGTTCAACTCATTTTGTAGTAATATAAATTTTGAAATGAAAAAAAAAATTCTGAAGATTAATATTTGAATTTTGCAGATATTGGCAAAATGAAGTCATAATAACAATAATAGATGTAGTAATAAAACTTCATATACACATTTTTAGATGTAATTAAACTTAACTTTATATATATATATATATATATATATATATATATATATATATATATATATTATATAACCAGACCTCCATACAACCCTTTATTATCTCAGTTGTAACAATTTCCTAATCAGCATGTTTCAGGAAGGAACTATTGATTGGCATTCCCCAATGCAGATGTTATCCCCCCTACAACATTATTTCTTGATCATCAGAGGATGTAGCACCATAGAGACTGGAAGCATCTAGACATTTCTGGGTTTGGTTTTCCAAACAATACCACTGGAGTTCCATCTCACTACAAACAGACTTACATAGGTCTAGTTATGCCAGACATAGCTCAGGAGGCATGAAATTCTCATGAACAAGTGCACTGAATGATGAGTGGTGCAATAAAAAATATAGAATTGAACAACTGGATAAATAAAATTAATTTTAAGTAACAATAATTTTATTTAATAAAAGGTTTAAATAAATGTCCATCAAACAAAATATTTCATTGACAGTCCCTTGTATCTCTTCAGCCTACTTCCAATAACATTTTTATATGACTTAAAGAATGTAAATTGTTGAGCATATAATAATGTCCTTCTTTCAATAGTTCTTTAACAATTTATATCTTTAGTCATTTAGTTAATTCATAGAGAGGAATGTGATATATGAAAACAACATAGATAATAACGAAGCCAATGGATAACAATTAATTCAGAATTCCACTTAATTCAAACAAATATTTTATTTACAGTCCATTGTGTTTCTTTGGTATACTTCCAATAATAGCACTTAAAGAATGTAATTTGATTAATAAAGTACTTCTTTCAATAGTTCTTTAATAGTTCAATAATGTCCTTCTTTCAATAGTTCTTTAACAATTTATATATTTTGTCATTTAGTTAATTCATAGAGAGGAGTGTGATATATGAAGACAACATAGATAATAATGAAGACAACAGATAGCATTTAATTCAGAGTTCCACTTAATTCAAACAAAAATTTCATTTATGGTCCATTGTGTTTCTTTGATATACTTCCAATAATAGCACTTAAAGAATGTAATTTTATTAATAAAGTTTTTCTTTCAATAGTTCTTTAATATCCATATGATGACCCATTTTCAGTTCATTTATGAAAAGGTTAGAAGCAGTTTATTGATCAATAGTTCATTTACAAGTCATTCTAATAAAGTTCATTCTTCATTTCAAATGAAGGTTCATTTTGATTTATCTTGGGTAAAGAATTCAAAGAGTAGATGTCCATTTATATGCATAAGTTTCATTATTTTCTTCCCATAAAATCAATATTCAGGTAGGCATTTGTAATCCATATAGTACTACATTATTTTTTTTAAATTTATCAAATCAGGTAATGCAAAAAATTCTGGGTTTGTGGACTATTCATAATCCAGTCAAGTGTCAATGTGCATTTATATGCATAAGTTTCATTATTTTATTTATATACCATCGAGATGCATGTAAGAATTTGTAATTTTTATTTAGTTATTCTAATATATAGCATAAATATTGTTATTTGGTCTGCCACAGATGTATATTTCTACCTATAAATTGATCGGCAGTTGCATTTATTTATTAGCCAGTTAGAGTTATATGTAATAGCTTAGTATTTCTGAATCTTCTAGGTATAATTTTTTGTATATCAGTAATATAGATCATTATACGTATTCGTTTTTAGTTGTTCTTTTTTTTTCTAGATGCTTCTGCATATAAGAAGTTAATCATTTATGATTTACCTCATTAAAAATCCCTTTTGATTATAGATATTTTTTTAATATTTATAATTTATCATTAATAAAACTTATTTTCACAAATAATTCATTTTTAAGAAAGATGTTTGTTTTGTTTTTTATTTTTATAAACACATATAAGTATTGAATAAAATACCTTTTGATTATTAAAATTTAAGACATCTAGCATTTACAATTTATTATTAATAAATTATTTTATGTAGCTATTTTTATTCGTATTTTTGTTTCTTTTCTAAGAAAAACGTTTTGTTTGTCTTTTATAAACACATATAAATATTAAATATTTTAGAAAATTGTTACCTTCATTTTTTTATATCCAGTCTGTTCCATCAAAAAAGGGTCATTTTATTTAAGCTGAATGGAATTATTCCATTTCATGATGCTCACCCAGGCAAATCTTGGAGTACCATGGCTTTGGATGAAAAGAAGAAGCTGTTACAGACTAGCCTTCCATTGTTATGATATCCTTAATAAAATTTTCCTTTTCCATTATTAACAGTGGCTATAAATATTATATTCCAAGGCATAGTCAAGCAACACTTAGATGAAAATTTTAATCTATTAACTCTTCACTTTTTTTACTTTTTAAAATCTTTTTTTTTTAAATCTGTTTAAAATCTGTTTCAAAATCTTTTCAAAATCTCTTTTTAAAATCTACTTTAAAAATGTGGCCTGATCTTCCAACTCATCTATTTATATTCTCCTCCCTGAATTGAATAAGCAGCATAGTCCACTGTATCTTATTTGATCCACAGCTTTCATTTAAGCCTGAGTGCTTTTTTCCTTCTTAAGGATTGGACAATACTTTTCACAGGACAGATAATAAATCACAAGAATTAAGCCATGTTTTCCAATTTAATAAGACTGTCGCAAGTGATTATCACACTTTATACGACAACATCATTCCAAAAACATTAAAAATGTAATATTAAAAAAAAATTCCAGCTTTAAATGAATATGAGTGACATATTTATATCATAATCTAAAATTAAGAAATCTATAATGATTTATCTTTATTATTTTTTTCTTCTCAGTTATAGAAAATAATGATTTTCTTTCTTAGATTGATGAATCTTAATAAAGATTTGTACTTTTTTCTTAATTGCAGATTTAAATGTATTTGTTGTCTTTTTTTTTCTTTTTAATTTGACCAAATTATATTTCCCTTTTCATTGCTGTCAATTTTCATGATTCCTTTGTTTCTTTAAATTTTTAGTTTTCCTTAACCATTATTAAATCTTTTCTTTTTTTAATGACAAATCATGCTAGTCTTTTTAAATGGGGGGGGGGGGATCTTTTGAATATATATGTAGAAAAGTATATCTTTTTCAATATATATATATATATATATATATATATATATATATATATATATATATATATATATATATATATATATATATATATATATATATATATATATATATATATATAGAGAGAGAGAGAGAGAGAGAGAGAAATTTTGAATTCTTTCTCTTTTGGCACTTATAAAAATAAAGCTTGTTTAGAGCTCTTGATAAGCTCCATCTAGTAATCATTTAAAAGCAAGCTTAAAAGCAAGTTACAAAATTTATGACTTGTTTTATTAATTATTTTATGTGTACCTTTGAAGGCTTTGTGATGCTATATTGCAGAGGCTTTTACAATATGGAAAAACTGATTTGAACCCAGACCCATATAGCTATCTGGTTTGAAAAGCTGGATTTGAAGACATTTATGTGTCTGAATAGTTCAGAATTTCAAATTGATAGAAACATGTTTTATAAGTGCTGACTTTTAAGTTACTATTTTAAATCTAGTTTCTAGAGTCCCAGCTCTCCACTGAGGTCAGCCAAAAGTTCAAAAACCACTGGTTGGAAGTAGGGATTTTACGATAGAGATTTTGAGGTGAGCCATGAGCTCAAATCAATTGATTTGAGGTAGAGACTTGATGTTAGAGATTTTGAATTCTTTTTTTTTCAGCACTTATAAAAATAAACCTTGTTTAGAGCTATTGGTAACTCCATCTAGTGATCATTTAAATGCAAGCTTAAAAGCAAGTTACAAAATTTATGACTTGTTTTATTAATTATTATAAGAGTACCTTTAAAGTCTTTTGCGATGCTATATTTCAAAGGCTTTTACTATAAGGTGAAATTGAGCTGAATTTAGACCCATAGAGCTATCTGATTTGAAAAGCTGGATTTCAAAACATTTATATGTCTGAAAACTTTAGACTTTCAAATTGATAAAAAAGTATTTTATAAGTACTGACTTTTGAGATATTAATTTAGATCTAGTTTGTAGAGTCCCAGCCCTCCATTAAGGTGAGCCATAAGCTCGAAATCAATTGGTTGGAGATAGGGACTTAAGGATAGAGATTTTGAATTCTTTCTTTTTCAGCATTTATAAAAATAAAGCTGATTTAGAGGTATTGGTAAGCTCCATCTAGTTATATATATATATATATTTAGATATATAACTAGATGGAGCATATATAACTATATATATGAATAGATATATATAAATATATATATATATATATATATATTAGATACACTCTCATTATAACTATTAATGAATAGAGTTTAAATCTTATTAATTTTTTAATATTTAAACTATGTTTTAGTTGTTTTTTTTTTACATTAATAGGTATATTTTAAACTTCTGTTTCTTGACATATTACTGAAACATGTGAACAAACCATGTATATATGTCTTTGCATTAAAAATTTCATGCTTTTTAAAAAGGGTATGAAAATATTATTTGCAAAATTTAAATCAATTTAATATAAAATAAATATCTATAATCGAAATATTATCAAAGGAATTTGTGATTTTAAAACAATAAATCAATAGTTAACTCTTTGTTTCTTAAATGCAAAATATTTTACTCCTTTATTTTTCAATGATAGATAAACAAGCACATTTAAGTTTTATAAAACGAACATTTTTTTTTAAATTGTTTTATTTTTTAAAAATAAAAGGGAAAGAATGTAAAGCAAAAAGAATATTAATTTAACAAACCATAAACTTTGAAAAGTTGAAGGACATTCCAGAATCAATGAACTAGAGATCATTCACAACAATTTTATATAAATTGATAAGATATTCATTATTATTATTATTATTATTATTATTATTATTATTATTATTATTATTATTATTATTATTATTATTATTATTATTATTATTATTATTATTATTATTATTATTATTATTATTATTATTATTATTATTATTATTATTATTATTATTATTATTATTATTATTATTATTATTATTATTATTATTATTATTATTATTATTATTATTATTATTATTATTATTATTATTATTATTATTATTAATTAACAATTACAAGTAGAAATAAGTACTACAAGGAAAACAATGGAAAATAAAAAAAAGAGTTATAAGATTTAAAATATTTGTGTAATATGCAAGTAATTTAAAATATTATTAAATATATGTAGATTCTATATAAAAGATATATTCAGTGATTACACTTTTGAACTTACACATTTTTATGATTAATACCATGATTTAATCAAACATTTTAATGAATTAAAAAGCCATTAAATAATAAATGTGTTAAGCATGATATTATTTTTAGAGAATCGGTGGTGCTATTAATTCAAATTAAATGGTACAATGTAAATGATTATATAGGTCATATTTTTCTAAAGAGGGAGAAAGATTTATTCACATAATGATTTTAATTAAGTTTGAATTTTTAAAAATTACTAGACTTATTTTGTCCACAATTTATTAAAATTAAAAGTAATGCCATTAACATTTCTCAGTACCATTATATCATTTACTTAATTCTTCTATTTATGTTTTGAATCAAAAAATGGAAAATCTATGAAGAGTACTAATTTTAAAAACATTAGGATCTTTGATGATATTAATGTATTTGAACTTACATATGGCCATTCTATACAAGATAATTTTAATATAATATATAGGTTTGTTTTGGGTATGTTATCAACTGAAGCAAGACATATAATAGTTCTATGTTGTTCTTTACATGATCATAACTTTGGTCCTTTATGCAATAATATTCAAGCAATTTTTTTTATTGTTAATATTTTGATAACTGATTGTTTAATTGTTAATGTTTATTTACAGGGATTCCTATGTAAAATTAAATATTATTTTTTTACATTAATCTCAGAACGAAGTGTATTTGCAATCCTAGTAAAAATATTTAATACATTAGAAAATATTTTGAAATCTTTAATAACATAGTCTTTTACTGTGATTTCAAATGAAAATGAAAATGAAATCACTCTTTGGATAGTAGATAACATTGTTAAAAGAATAAATGAAATAAACTATTTAAAGTAAAAATTGAGATTTAAAAATATTTGTATTAAATTACTTAGCAATAAATACAAATTTTAAAAAAATTGCAAACTTAACTTCTTTTAGCAAATAAATGTATTTCTGCAAAATGTAAAGTAAGTTCTGGATTAAAAATTCCAGCCATCAACAATGCAAAAACATAGAGAATGTGCTATTAAAAGTAAAAAAAAATAAATTCAGAGTTGGTAATGCATTTAGTAAATACTTAATTAATTTTGGAATACTTCCAAATATTCATCTGATTATGATACTAAAATAATATATTATTAAAATATTAATATTATAATTAAATATTACAGATTTAATTGTGAATTTATCCATATATAATTTTAAATCTCTTAAGTTAGCTGTATTGATAGGCTAGATTAGTAAATGCTGAAAAAATATAAAGAAATAAATTCCCAATTTTATATTTTTGTTAATTTTTAGTAAATACTTTAAAGATAATTAATTATTCTTATGCCATTTTCAAAAAGTACAAATTAACACTTTTAAAAATTACAGACTGATAAATTAGATTATCTTTACTTTCCAAATTCTTTGAATCAATAATAAAATCAATGATGATGTCATTTTTGATTATAATTTATTAAAATTTTAATATTGACTGGAATCAAAATGTAGTTTCTAAAAATCTTTCTTGAGCATGTTATTATATTATTGAGTCATTGGAGAAGAGCAGCGCATATTGATATTTTTACATCTTTTGATACAGTATATCATAAGATATAGCTTTAAAATCTTACTATTATGGATTTAGAGAAGTAATTTATTTAATGAAATAAAAATTATGCATTAAAATTGTATTACTTCGTATTAGTCTATTAATTAGTAATCTAGCCATAATTAATGTTGAAGTTTAGTAGAATGTTTTTAATTATTTAGCTACATGCCATCTTTTTTTTTTTGCCTTTACTTTTTAGTATTTTTTTTAAATAAATTTGAATGTTGTATTTTTGTTGGTACTAATGAGCATAAGATTTCCTAATAAAAATAAATATGTGATTTATTAATAATTGATTCAGTCTAAACAGAAACAAAATTAAAATTTTGAGAATGACCAATAGTTAGTCCTTTTCTATATATTTACATTACCTAAGGTATTCACATTGTATTGGTTATTTTTGAAAGAATAAATTTAAAATGTGAAGACATTTGATATTTTTTAAGACTGATTAGATCAAAATTTATCATAGTTTAAATATATGCTTTGGAGACTATCATCGGAATTATTTGTTTGTTTTTTTTTACATTCACGTTTGCCAAAGAATATTATTATTGATATTGATAAATCGTGTTCAATTGGCTGCAAGTTTTATTTTATTTTTGTTTGGGAAATCGCCTGATTATAAAATATCAAATTTATTAATATTCCATAATTATGCTAAAAAAATTATGGATATTTTTAATAAATATTAATTGATTACTATACATCAATATTTTGAGTAACAGTAATTTGATAAGTGCAAAATTCAATAGTTAGGGACGATCCTCTATGCAAGAAAGATAAGATTTCTTATCGACATACCTATCATAGTGCTATGAATAATCGACAGCAATTCTAAGCTGGAAATATGTAAAGGAGTTATAAATTTTTAGTGGACCTTCTCTGTGTATTGAATTAGAAACGAATAAAGACAGTAATTGACAAGAATAAACTGATAGAAGAAAGTTTAAAAAAATAAAACTTCTTATTGTATTAGAATTGTATCTCTATGTGTACTGAAATTATCAAAGTATTATAAAGTTGTACAACTACAAATCTGACATAGTGATTATATCTCCTTATTAAATTTGTTTCTGCTTCTAAAATATATGATGAAAAAAAATGAGTTTTTTTTTTTTAAAAAGTATTTATATTTAGAGAAATGAAAAAATTAAAAATAATACAATATTGATAATCTATCTGCATGACATTAACAAATACATTCATAAATCAGTCAAGTATAATAACTCAAATTGTTTAGAAACCACTTTCCTTAAGTAAAAGTTTAAAAATCAGGAGACCCTCATAATATGTGTATATAACAGTTCTCCTGGCTGTTGCCTTAGACAAAATCTGTTATTTAAATTAAACATCCAACTTCAATTTCATATTCAGAAATTTAAAGAACATTTCAAAAAGTCGTATTTTAAAAGTTTAAATGAAAATATATTGAAAAAAAACAACAACTAACGATCAAAATAAAAATAATAAAATAGTTTTAATGCTTGGGACTTTATAAAAATTTGATCTTCAGATACGCAAAACTGGAATCTATCCAAGAGCCTTTTTTTTTTTTAAGAATCTGACATCTTACCTCTGCACAAAACAATTAATACTAAATAATAAAAATATTTTAAACAATAACTTCATATAAAATGTCATCATTAAAATTTTTTAGACAAATTCTATACAATTAAATATATAAAAAAATTCAATAAATAATATTGTGGTTTATATCATTATTATTTGTATATGTATATAATGTTTTTTTTTTTTATATCTATTTAAATAAATTTATATTTTAGTTTTATATTTTACATATTATCATTCATACATTTCTATCTCTCAGTTCTTATTTGTATGTATTTGATCTATCTATCTATCTATCTATCTATCTATCTATCTATCTATCTATCTATCTATCTATCTATCTACCTACCTACCTACCTACCTACCTACCTACCTACCTACCTACCTACCTACCTACCTACCTACCTACCTACCTACCTACCTACCTACCTACCTATCTATCTATCTATCTATCTATCTATCTATCTATCTATCTATCTATCTATCTATCTATCTATCTATCTATCTATCTATCTATCTATCTATCTATCTATCTATCTATCTATCTATCTATCTATCTATCTATCTATCTATCTATCTATCTTGATGTAAATTGATCTCACAGCCCACAAGAAGTATATAAAACTAAAAATTAAAACAGATGAAATATATAATTACATAAAATAAATTCTGGATTGATATATCCTGTTTAACTGTAAACTCTATCTTTCTATTTTGAAAAAGCCTAATAGGACTTTCATTCATATTCCTCCATATGTAAAAAAAAATATATATTTACTATTAAACCTTATATATATATATATATATATATATATATATATATATATATATATATATATATATATATATATATATATATATATATATATATCATTATCAACCATTATCAATCCACTGCAGGATGAAGGTCTCTCCAAGTTTAATCAATCTTCTCCGATCTTTAGCTTCTCTTCTCCACATTACCCCTACACATTTTCTTATTTCATCCATCCATCTTACATGTGGTCTCCTTCTGGGTCTTTTACAATCTCTTGGAATCCAGTTTAAAATTTCAATTGTCCATCTATTATCATCTCTTCTAGCAATATGTCCAGCCCAACTCCACTTCAATCTTTTAATTTTTTCAATGAGGTCAGTAACACCTGTTTGTTCTCTTACCCATACATTGCGTTTTCGATCTCTTCTTGTTACTCCCAACATACATCTCTCCATACTTCTTTGAGTAGTCTGAAGTCTCTGTATTGATCTTCTATTAGGTGTCCAAGTCTCAGATCCATAAGTAAGAACTGGTAAAACACATTTGTTAAAAACCTTTCTTTTCAAACACATAGGCATATTTCCTTTTAATATCAAGTTATTTCTACCAAAAGCACTCCAACTAAGTTTAATTCTATGATTAATTTCCTCTATTATGTTTCCATCTGTATTAATAATCTGACCAAGGTATTTGTAACTCTTAACTTCTTCTAATTCATCATAATCAATCTTTATTTTCAATTTTGAGCAAATCGATTAAACATCACTTTAGTCTTTTTAACATTTATCTTTAGTCCTACTTTCCTACTTTCATCTGATAACTCCTGCAACATTTCCTGCAGCTCGGAAGCATTATTTGCAAAAACAACTACATCATCTGCGAAATCTAAATGACTTAAATAATCTCCATTTACTTTCACTCCTTTAGTTTCCCATTTTAATCCACAAAACACTTTTTGCAGCACTGCTGTAAAAAGTTTTGGAGATATGGAGTCACCTTGTCTTACACCTTTCTCAATGTTAACTTTCCCAGTATCATTATGTAATCTAATTGTTGCTGTTGCATTTTTATAAATATTCTTTAAAATATGACAATATCCTGGATCTATACCTTGATGATCCAATGCTTTAATCACTGAAGAAATGTTTATAGAATCAAATGCCTTTTCATAATCTACAAATCCAAAACATAATGACAACTCATATTTATTTGTCCTTTCTATAACTTCTCTCAATACTTGAATATGATCTACTGTACTAAAACCACTTTTAAATCCAGCTTGTTTTCTTGGTTGGTGAAAATCCAAGGTTCTCTGTAGACGAGTTGTAATTATCTTGGTAAAAATTTTATATAAAACTGATAAAAGGCTGATAGGTCTGTAATTTCTAATATCTTCTTTATCACCTTTTTTAAATATTAATATTATTACTGCATTCTTCCAATCATCCGGTACATCTTTATCATTTAGACATTTGGTATATAACTTTGCTAATATTTTTTCTGTTTCTTCACCTGCTTCTTTTAATATATCAATTATAATTCCATCATTACCTGGAGCCTTTCCTTTTTTCATACATTTAATTGCATTTCTCACTTCTTCATTTAAAATTCTGGGCAATTCGGAAGATGTAATAGATATAGGAGGTACTTGTTCTTTATTACTATATAATTCTTGATAAAAATCTTCTACCAATTTCATAATGTCATCCCTCTTTTTAGTAATAATTCCATCTTTTTTCCTTATTGCAGATATAAATTTCCTACCAATACCAAAATGTTGTTTTACATTCTTAAGACTTTTATTTTCTTCTACAGCTTTTCTTGCTAGTTCACAGTTATACTTTGTTATATCATTTTCAACTCTTTTCTGCACCATTTTACAAAATTCGAGATATTCAATTCTTTTTAATGCATCATTCTTGCATATCTTCATATTCCTTCTTTTCTTCATAAGTTCTCTAGTCTCAGTAGAAATTTTATTAGTCAATTGCT
The DNA here is from genome assembly GCA_028023455.1 of Epiperipatus broadwayi. Taxonomy (NCBI): domain Eukaryota; kingdom Metazoa; phylum Onychophora; class Udeonychophora; order Euonychophora; family Peripatidae; genus Epiperipatus; species Epiperipatus broadwayi. The sequence continues at coordinate 280,581 of JAQFVV010006349.1, forward strand.
GCTTTTTTCTACCAGCTATCTTTGTTGCAGTTTTTAAAAGTGTATCAGTTGTTTTCATATTAATTTCATTCAAATCTGAATCATGTTCAAAATCTACTAATACTTGAAACCGATTTGTAAGTTCTAATTTAAATTCATTAGAATGTTTCTGAAGATTAGGAATATCAACTGTAAATATAGTTTTTCTTAATAATTGTTGTCTCTCTAGTTTTACATTAACATGTATCTTACCCCTTACTAATCGATGATCACTTCCTGTGTTAAATTTATTAAGAACATTACAATCTTGAAATATGTATTTCCTGTTAGTCAAAATATAATCCAATTCTGCTGTACCTTCATTTGGATGCTTCCATGTTCATTTCCTTCCAACATTTTTCTCAAAAAAAGAATTCATAATATAAAGTTTTTCCTTCTCTGCAAACTCCACATGTCTATGCCCTCTCTCATTTCTATTACCATAACCAAAATTGCCTACAATACTTTCATCTTTCATTTGTTTACCAATTCTAGCATTAAAATCTCCCATAACAATTTTAAAATGTTGTTTTACTCTGATCAAAAGCCTTTTGTACATCCATATAAAAATATTCTACTACTTCATCACTGTGAGAACTTGTTGGGGCATAAACCTGAATTATCTGCATTTGATATCTGCTATTAAGTTGTATAACTAATCTTGCCACTCTGTCTGATACACCATCAATCTCCACAATATTGTTCTTCCACTTTTTATTTATAATGAATCCTACTCCACTTGTATTTCCAATATTTGTGCCTTTATAATAGAGCATATGTCCACTTTTTAAATCAATTGTCTCTTCACCTTTTCTTCTAACTTCACAAAGTCCAATAATATCCCATTTAATATAAGAGAGTTCTTCTTCTAATTCTTGCAATCTTCCTTCACTTGAAAGTGATCTGCAGTTGTAAGTACCTAAATAAAAAGTCATCATCAAATGGCAGCCTGGGTCCGCCTCCAGGATATTCTTAGCACCCTCTGCCTTCGGCCACCAACCGCTGCCTTGGTTGGTGACTTTACAGCCTCCTGGGATTAAGAGCCATGCTTTATTTTTGTCTGTCATAATTGTATAATTGGGAAAAATCTTTATCATTTACACAAACATTCATTCTGCCTTATCAGGCACTGAGAAGAAAGACCATGGTGTTTCTTGATCTTAAACTCAGAGGTAAAAGGCCAATAAACTCACCACGCTGGCCAATGCGTGTTGGTGAGCAGCCCATCCATGTTCGTATACTAAATGAATAAACATATAGTAATAACAGCTGCAACGACAAGAACGTATGGAGTGGACATTAGGAATTTGCCCTGCTCGGTTCCTTTAAGGCCTCCAAGAGGAATCAAAGGGTCTCCTTTTAGTTAATAGCAAACTCCTTTCTGCAGCCTATATATATATATATATATATATATATATATATATATATATATATATATATTGTAATGAGCACAGATGACGTTACATTGTTTTTTTATTAGTAAACATGAAAAGAATAAAAGTCACAAATAAAACTGTGTTTTTAAGAATTAAAAATTGAAATTAAAAAAATCATCTTAAACTCGTATAGATATAAAATCGCACATATAAAAAAAATTATTAAAATAAAATTTTATTAAAAATAGAAAAGGTATTTTAAAAACAAAAACTTAAAAAGATTTAGAGATAAAAAATATATCTTTAATTTTGGAAAACACATTAATTAATCAGAAATGGAAATGATTGTTTTAATTAGCTAAATGTAAACTAGCCTTGGGCATTTAAATGTAAAAGCAACGGTCAGATAGGAAAACAATAGAAACTAATAGCCAATGAAAGAGATCCCTCAAATTGGACCTCAGCACAAGGACTATCACCATTGTCATGATGTAATATTCACTTGATCTGAAAGGCTACTATAAAAAGTAAGAAAAGAAAATTATTTAAAAGAGTAGACAGATATGTGTTAGTGCAGAGGTGAAGGAGAAGGGATTGAAAAGACACACTCTTCAATCCCTTCAGTTCTGCTAAGAAAGAAAGAGAAATGAACTATCGTTTTCTACATTGAGGACCACTTAAAGCAAAAACCTCCCAATGGATAAATAAATCGGCCTACAATATATCAACCCCTTTAGGACGGCGTGGGAATTCACGTTCATGGCAAGCAGTGGATAAAGTTGAACGTTTTAAAAATCGTAAGAACTTTATATTCACTTGAAAAAATAAGAACTCTAAATTTTAAAACTTTTTAGTAAATAATGCATTAGAATCCTATCTGACCAAACTAAATATCGTTATTAATAGTGTTATTTGATGTATTTTTTTTTTATTTTAAATCATTTCCATTTATATTTTTTGTTCTTTAAGTTTTATTATGATTTCTGTTTTTCGATAAATTAAAATATATCAATGTTAAATTTAAGTCGGGCATGAATGGCTGTATAGATTTGTAAAGTTATATTAGGGGAGGGTAATCTTAGGTTATCTGTGTCATTGTTGAATTGGGTCAATGGATTGGATATATTGGTGTAGTTAGTAGATGTAATGCAAGATTTGCTACCGGAAGAATTGCTAGTATATGCCGCACACTTCCATTTGCCTATGGAAAGAATTATAAGACGGAGAATGCAGTTCCTTTCTATGGAGTTTTTTTATTGCTCTTCTTGTCAGATAGATGTAGTATTCCTATCTGCCAAGAGGCAATTTCTTCTCTTAACTTTTTGTGCTGCCGTATTTCGTATTACATTGAATACATCGATATATCAGATGGATTGATGCCAGTTTGACTGCAAACTTTTAGCCTAAGGTTAAATAGGGATACAATTTTTTATCTTCAAATGCAAATCTATGTAGTCTATTCATACTCTAGACTAAATAAAAATGCAATAAATTTAAGTTGTTTATAGATGCTTGCATGGATTCGTTATTGGTTAATAATGTTTTGGATTTTCATATTTGATCAAAATATATAGACATTCGATAAATAATGATACCTTATGGTGAGTATTTAAAATGTATTTATTCGGAGGTCTTTTAAGTTATTGGTGTCAATGCAAGCATCTTATGGTGAATGCCATTGGGTTACTTATAAATTTCCCTCTGCAATTGATGGTATCAATGATTTTTGTATTTTGATCGTTTATGTTTATTTTGAAATGTTTTTGACCGTGGAATCAATGTAACCGATCTTTATTCAACATTTTTAAACAAATCTGTGCGAACTAATAATAGTATAAAATTTAAAATGTAAATTAAAAATCTAAAATAAAAGTAAAAATAATGTTAAATTTTAAAGTAAACATATTAAAATAATAATGTTAAATCTTATATATATATATATGTGTGTGTGTGTGTGTGTGTGCGTAAATAAATTTTTGTATGTTAATTACTGGCAGTGGCTTATTTTATTTATATTGAAATATAATTAGATAAGATATTATATTATTAAATCTCTGCTACTCCCTGAGCTAGTGACATGGGCTAACGACCCGATATCAAAATATATAAATAAAATAAAAAAAATTTTTTTTGACTTACATATCTGCCTACTTTATAAATTTTTCTAGGTTCAAATACCTAGATGGCACCCTGTAGTGCAGATCACATTAAGTGTTATTCTCCAGACCATATATATATATATACACACTGGGTAATAAAATATAGAAAGACTGTTGTAGGGCCGCTACAATCACTGATTTGGAAAAAAAAACAATAAAGTTCCACCAATAGCAAAAATGTTAAATTAAGAATTTTTTTTTAAATCTTTCCAAATAGGAAGAAGTTTGCATGTATCATCTTGCTATTAATACAATCTGGGCTTTTAAATATCTAAATGGCTTCTCTAATTTTGCACTGGTTGAGATTATCACATCTGGATATGATCCTGGTGCTAAAAATTCAATTTTATGACCTGAATCTATAGTATAGAGAGAGTTCTGATGATGATTAGTGTTGTTTAACTGCATTACCATGCTCATCTCTCCTAACACTGATGTGATGATTACTCATACCTATGTAAGAAGCTTTACAATTTTCACATGAGATTAGATAAATACCATGAGATTCAAAATGGATTGAATCCTTAGGCTTTGTTATTATATTGCTGATCTTTTGATGAGTAGAAAATGCTGTATCTATATTTTAGCATTTTAATATATGTCAAATACTGTCTGTAGTTCCTTTTACATATGGATCACAAATCCTAATAGATAATTTATCATCTTTTTGTTTCCTATTTTGTTCATTTTGAGCTTGAAATAAGACTTTTTTTATAAATTTATAATTATAACTATTTGCTAACAAAACATTATTAATATAATATATTTCTTCTTTCATATGTGACTTATCTAAAAGGTTAATTGCTCTATTTAAAAGAGTTTGGCTACAGAAACTATCTGAGTTGGGTGATGATGAGAATAGAAATGTAAATATCTGTCTGTGTGTGTATTATTTCTATAAATCAAAAAAGATAAACTATTTGGTGTTCTGGTGACTAGAACATCAAGAAAATGGAGATTTTCCACTAGACTCTGTCTCCATTGTAAATTTAATATGAGGACACATATTATTTAAATGTAAGAAAAAATCATCTAATTTATTTTTTCCATATTGCCATATGACAAAAGTGTCATCTATGTATTTGAGCCAAATGAGAGGTTTTAAAGATGATGAACCTGAAAAATATGTCTTTTATATATGCAACCTATGAAAATCTTTGTATCAAGATTTATATATATTGATAATCTTAACATTATTTATTTAAAATGTAAGCTTCCAAATGACAGACATTTTAAAGCTTAATCAATTGAACTTTGCAAAATATGAACATAAATTTCTAAATGAGTTATTATTTATAACAATGTTACTTTGCATCAGTGGATGTAATTTATCTATTCAAAAAATTAGTAAAATAAAATTTTAGATATTTGACTTATTTTTTAAATCAAAAGAAATTTAGAGTTAGTTATTATTAAAAAAACTATAAGTTAAAAGTAAAGATTAAATTTATTGCTATTAAAATATATAAAAAATGTTTTTAATTAGATTGACAAAAAACCTTCTGTTTTTCCCAGCTTGCTGAAACAAACTTTTTATGTGTTATCTTTCTAAAAATAAATATTTTGAAATAAAATGTAATTGTGGTAACATAAGCTTTTGTTCTAAAGCATTTTAAAAAAAGTCTTTCAAAAATAAATTTTACTATGCAACCAAATTACTGAAAATTAAAATTTTTTTAGGAATGTAAATTTCACAACAGGCTTCAGGCTAAAATATTTTGACAATCATAAATTAACAATTCTATTGACATCTAAATATCAAGTTTCATGACATTATCATACAAATTGGCTATTCTTATTGCCAAAATGTCTGTTTCCTGATGTTATCTTTACACTTTTTCAATGAATAATGTTAAAAGTTAAAGTGTGGTAAAATAAATCTATGCACAGCAATGTATGGTTTAAAAATAAGCTTAAAATGTAAAGAAGATACAGTGACCACAGTAAAATCATGATCTAAAACAAATAAAATGTAGTATGCAATGGCACTATAATGATTCACACTTAAATATTGATTAATTAAAAAATATTTTGACACTTTAAAAATGCTGAAAATGTTTTGATATTATATTGAAAATTTTCTATTGTTATTTCTAATTTTGACAAAAATATCAATTTCTAATTGCATCAAGCAAAGTATTTTTGTATCAAAGTAAAGTGTTTAGGTTCAATGAATGTACATGTAATTATAATTTTTTTGAATCATTAAGAAATTTTTACTTAAACTATTTCTGATTTTGATGAATGTAAATTGAAAAAAAAATGAATATTATAATGTAGATATATTTTTGTGTATTAATTAAGAAGGATAATGTTTATTTTATTATGCATGTATAAATTCCTTAGCTTCTAAAATAAATAGTGAGTATGGATTAACTAAGAGAGTAATCATAGTAAAATAGTCAGTTTAAAAAAAAAAAAAAAGTTGCTTCTGGTCTCCACAAGGTTATATGGATTACCAAAGAAGTACAGAGAGACAGAATCTACATGATGCTTTATAAGTTATGTATATTAAAGATTTTCATGTACTTGAAGTTTGTAGATTTTGAAAATGAAATAATTTGTTGACTGTCAAAATATCAACTCAAAACCAGCACTTGTTTAATATGTAATATTTAATTAGAAAGTGTGAAGTTTTCAGACATGAAAATGTCTTTAACTCCAGCTATTTAATTCAAAGCTATTTTCATGTTTGAAAACTTCAAGTTTCAACTTAAATATTAAGTATTAAATATCTGCTGTTTTTGAGTTGATATTTTAGATTTAGAGTCTGAATGTTCTAGCTCCTCACTGATGTGAGCCACAAGCTTAAAACCAATTGGTCTGGGGATAAGGAATGTTACAGGTAGAACTTTTAAATAATTTCTCTTACTGCACTTATTAATTAAGAGCTTGTTTGAGCTATTGGTAACCTCTCTATAATACATATTTGTAAATACAAGCTTATAAAAGCAATGTCATGCTATATATGACTTGCTTTATTGATTACTATATATATATATATATATATATATATATAGTATATCAATAAAGCAAGTATATATGTATACCATATACTATACCATTACTATATATATATATATATATATATAGTAATGGTATACATATGCTGTTACATTATTTTAAACTCAAAATAAAAGGGGGTATGTCTACATCTTAGAATGGGAATGAGTGTTCCATTAAAATATAAAATAATGTAAAGCAAATGAGCCCTTGGAGCACTTAAATGATAGAAAAGTTGGCTAAGAAAAAAAAAAAGTCTATTATGTTTCACACTCTGGAGCAGATTAGCCAACACAGTTACCAGCAAGCACATGGCTCAGAAAGGAAAACATCATGGCCAATAAGATCAAAGCAACAACAGGAGTGATCGATTCAAAGAATTAGTGGTAAGAGAGTTGAGATATTATAAAAAGGAAATAATTGAATTTAGAGGGGTGATTGATTATTGATTGAATGGTGATGACCAGTTAAAACATTTTGCAGGATTTCAGACTCTGTGATATAGGTATCTCACAATAGATTTTGTTTCCTTTATCTTTGCTGACCAAGGTAGCTTCCCAATGATAGTTGCTGACAGAATGGGAAGTAGTGGCTTCATTTCCATGGATAACAATCTACAAATTGTGATCACTAGGATGGACTTTTATAAATCTTCTGAAATCTGTGGCATTCATAAAGACTTACTTTGGGAAGTATAAACTAATATTGAATATGACCTTTTAGATATTTTAAACAAACTTTCAATTACTATCCTAATAGTAACTTTTAAATGAACCCTTATCTGACTATCAAAAGAAACTCTAAATCTGTTATTAATATTTTTTATTATGTACAATGTTTGCTTTAATCATTTCCATTTTTTTATTTCTTAACTAAATTATCATAGAGTTATTAAATTTGGGTGAGATCATATGGGGTTAATTTCATACCAGTTTGTTTAGTAGTTGAATCGAGGCTGATGGAGGGATGTACAACATTTATATTAATGTGATATGAAGCATGTTTGCATACAGAACACCAATCCCCAATGAATGCATGTCCCAAATGTGTAGCCATTGCATTGTGATGGATGTGGATGTACTTACCATGCCATTGATCTTTTTTCACTTTATGGATAGGGACTATAAGATGCTGAGGGTCACTCTTCCTCCATATGAAACATTTCTTTTTCAATGTTATATATATATATATATATATATATATATATATATATATATATATATATATATATATATGTGTGTGTGTGTGTGTGTGTGTGTGTGTGTTTGTGTGTTTTCTTCACCAGACAGACAGACATTGCTGTACTGAATGAGGATAATTTATTTTAAATAATATCATGTTGCAGATGTGCATTCCTGTCAGCATAGTTTTATGCTAATGTTTACATGTTGCATTGGTTATGTCTGTATATCAAGAAGTTAGCATTCATTTAGCTGTGAACTTTTAGCCTGAGGTTAAATGGGTTAAAAGTCTTTTAAGTGCACACCATTTGTAGTTTATCTATGCTTAACATTATAAAATATTAAAATGTAAAAAAAAAAATCCATTTGTGCAAATTACAACAAAATATCAGAATTTAAATCTAAAATAATGTTAATAAAATCCTCAATTTTGTTTTATGTATGTGCATAATAAATGTTTGTGTTATTAAAACTGGTGATATTTTTACTTATTACATTGGAGGATTTAAAACATTATAAATCTCAGCTACTCATTGAGCACTAATAGTGGCTGGACTATCAGTCTAATAAAATAAATTGGATCGTTTCCCAATGTGGATCTGCCTGCTATATAAATTTTTCAGGATTAAATATCCTGGTGTTTCCCTGTAAAGCAGATAGAATAAGCATACATTTTCTCTGACTCTTATAATTGGCACCCAATGATTGTCCGATATACTGTTACCATGAGTATCCTGAATTTTAAAAGAATTATGCCAGTAATATTTTTTTTTCTGAAATGAATATATTTTTGTGTGTTAACAAGTTATAATTTAAATATCTTGTAAGAGTATTACCAGTATGAAAAATTGTGCATATATGAATAAACTTGAGAATAAAACATAATAATTAGTATGAATAGTAATTTTAGGAAAGACTAATTAGAATAATAAGTAACTTGTTTGGACTTGCCTTGTTGATCATTTAAAAACTGATTAACAAATGAAAAGTAAAAAAGGGTAACTCTTGAGGGAGGAGGCAACGTCTCAGCTGGGGTAAAAGGGCAAGAATATTCTTTTTTTTTCTGTAATTGTGTAATTACTAACCAAATAAGTCATTTAAATTTTAGCATATAATCAATTTGTGTAATGTAGGTTTAGTAACACTAATTCTTTTATTATTATTGTTTTTTTAGGAAATTCAGTGATATGTAACAGTATACATATGACATTGCATTATTTTAAACTCAAAATAAAAGAGGAAAAAGATTGACAAATAAAATTGATATATTAAAAAAGGAAATAAAATTGATATATTAAAAAAGGAAAAAAATAATAGTTATTTAAACTAATATAACAGATGGAAAACTTAAAGAAAAATTACTTAAAAATAAAAGATAAAAATCTAATAATAAAGATTGTCATTTTTGTTTAATATAATGAAAAAGAAAAAGGTTAATTAGTTTCAATTTAAAAATTATGTCTAAATCTTAAAAAATGGAAATGATTGTTCTTTTAAAATATAATAAATGTAAAGCAAAGAAGCTCTTGAAAAACTTAAATGATAGAAAAATCAGATAAGAGATAAAAATGAAAGATTAGGATGTTTGCCAGTGTGTAGCAGACTAGCCAATACAGTTACCAACAAGCACACAGGCCAGAAAGGAAAACAACATGGCCAATAACATTGAAGCAATATTGTGAGTGATCAATATGAAGAATTAGTGATAAGGGAGGTAAGATACTATAAAAATGAAATAATTGAATTTAAAGGAGGATTGACTATTGTTTGAATGATGATGACCAGTTAAAATATGTTGCAGCCACATTGCAGACTCTGTAATGTAGGGGTCTTGCAATAGATTTTGTTTCCTTTAATTTCACTGATTGATGACAGAAGCAGCCTCCTGATGATAGTTCCTGGCAAAATAGCAAGTGGCACCTTTATTTCTAAGGAGTACAATCTACAAAATGTGATCACTATGATGGACTTTCATAAATCTGCCAAAATCCATGGATTCATAAAGACTTATCATGGGTAGTATAAACTGATATTCAATGTGAACTTTTAGATATTTTAAACACAGTTTCAATTAGTATCCCAATAGTAACTTTTAAATGACCTCTCATCTGACTACCAAAAGAAATCTAAATTCATTATTGATATTTTATTATGTATAATGTTTGCTTTAATCATTTCCATTTTTTATTTATTAACTAAATTATTAAATTTAAAGTTGGGTAAGGATGGCTGTGTAGAGTCATTAAGTTTGGGTTATGTCTTGTGGGGTTAATTTCAGACTGTTTTGTGTTGAATTGAGGCTGGTGGAGAGATGTACTGCATTTATATCAATGTAACATGAAGCATATTAGCATACAGAGTGCCAATACAAAATGAATGCATGGCCCAGAGGTGTAGCCATTACTCCACAATGAACATGGATGTATTTTTCATGCCATTGACCTCCTTTCACTCTATGGATTAAGACTATAAGATGGTAAATATAGATCTGCCTCCATATGAAGCATTTCTCTTGAGGGTTCTATTTTATTATTGGAGGTAGATATAATATGTTTTCAGGTTCATTAAATTATTTGTTAGGTATGTTGATGTTGTTTGTTGATCAGAAAAGAAATAGAAGAGTTTTTATGTGGATTGAATGGTTTGATTCAATATTAAGTTTACAATTGAGGGGGTGGTTTTGTTTTGTAAAATAAAGTTTTAGATTTAAATGTTGAGAAGGTTAATGATGTTTTGTTTTGAGTTTTTATAAAACTAAAAATTTGAAATATGATTAGTGATAGATATAGTTTATACATAAAAATGTCTTTGTTGAATTTTGTTGTGGAAAGAAGCTTAATAATTTTAATAATGATGTGTATTAAAAAGTCAATTTTGTAATATGTAGAATTGGGTTATAGTCTGATTTTATTAAAAAAGGGTATATAATAATGTTTATAGTGTGTTTGGATGTAAGAATTTTGTTGGAAGGATGATGATTATGTCTTTCCATTTAAAGAAATTTAAATTTGGTTTATAGGAAAGTCTTTGTTAGGTGGAAAGAAGGTTGGAGGAAAGGTTCGATTTGAATTCATTATTAATGGTTCAAGAGTTATTGATAGTAGGTCTATTCTGGTATTGTTTATAAAATTCCATGAGTTGTGGTAAATTTTATGAGCAGAGAAATTTAGTCTTAAGGAAAGGGTTAAGGTTCATATAAGTAGAGTTAAACATAGGTATTTAACTCATTATATATTCATGAATTGAATAAGGTCATAGAATATTGTTTGAATGTTCGGTTATTTTATGAAAAGAATGAGTTAAAAGAAGAATAAAGGAGATTTGATGATAAAATCCTTGATTCTGAGGCTATCAATCTATGAAGTTCTTTTGATATTAAGGGAAGGTGGGTTTGAAATGAATTATGGGAAGGTTTGTTTGTTTGTATATATATATATGTTTTCCTTTAGGTTGATTTTACTTGAGAAGGTCTATTTGTAGTAGATGAAACCATGGTTGTGTAAGGATTTTGGTAAAATTTTGAATTTAATCTAGTACTGTATTGTTTTATGGTTTTGCATTTTTATTTTTTGCTAGTATAGTGTTAGACAGTTTTGGTTTTATATATATATATATATATATATATGATTTCTTCACCAGTCAAATGCACTTTCCTGTACCGGCTGAGGATCATTTTTTAAAAATAATATCATGCTGGAGATGTGCATTTTTGTCAGAATCATTTTATGTTAATGTTTTTATATTGCATTGGTTATATATGAGGAAGATAGGATTGGTTTAGCTGCAAACTTTTAGCCTGAGGTTAAATGTTTTGAAAGTCTTTAAGTGCATGCACATTATTTGGAGACTTTCTATGCTTAACATTATAAAATATTTAATTGTATAAATTTTTCCATCTGTGCAAATTACAACAAAATATAAGAATTTAAATGTAAAATAATGTTGATAATCAAATAGTCAAATTTGTTTTTATATTTGAGCATAGTAAATATTTGTGTTATTATTACTGGCAATGGCTTATTTTATTATCGTTTTTTATATTTAAAATGTGTTTAAGAATTTATATTATAAATCTCAGCTACTCCTTAAGCCAGTGACTAGAGAATATCGGTCAAATAAAAATGAAATCTTACAAGGAAGTATCTGCCTACAATTATAAATTTTCCAAGTTCAAATAGTCTGGTGAAACACTGCATGGCAAATAGAGTAAGAGCAATTTCACCAACCATTATAATATATATGTTGTGCATATTAACTCAATACAATATTAACCATTAGTTTGACTGTTCTGATTATAATCCAATTGGCTAAAAATGGTAATTTTTTACATTACTGTAAAGAATTTATGCTCATTTAAATGCTATAAAATACTGTAATATGCTGCTCTTTCTATTATTTTACAAATAAAAATTTATTAATATTTAAATTTGAAGCTGTAACAATGGGAGAAGGTAGATTTTCCAAGACACTGATCAGTTGTTTCTCATTTTGAACAAAATAGAGTGCTTGTCAACTATTTTGACAGATTCAAGGTTTTTGTTTTGATTTTCAAAATGAAAATGAATGTTTTAGAGTATTTTTTTAGTATTTTTGCAAATTATACATTATTTTGATAAAATATGCTGAAAATATAATTATTTTAGAAGAAAAGGTAAGATTTAGTAAAATGTTTTTACTTTTACATAAATGTAAATTGTGAAAAAAAAAAATTGTATGTGCATCATTTTCTAATAGGTTATGAACATCCTTTTTTAGGTTCTCTGATAAAGAATATTTTTATAATTATAAATAAAAAATTATTTATGAAAAACTTACATTCACTTTCATAATCTGACAAATTATTAATTTGATTTTTACAAATGAAACTAAAACTGATATAATATTAAAATACATATATATATTTACTGCTGATTTTGTAATTGATCAATCAAAAATTTAGAGTTTTAACTCACTTGACCTACCAGAATTTTTGATAGCACAAAAGTTAAAGAACAAAAAAAAGTGTATTGCACTCGTGTTATTTCACTTTATAAAAAAAATAAAAAGATATTTTTTTCTAATTATTTAAAGTACATAACTTTTGAAAAAAATAAAGAAGCTGTCCAAGAAATTACTTACAATTTGAAAATGTATTATAAAAATCTTTCTTAAGGTTTTCAAGGGGAGAGAACAAAAGCTAAAAAGAAAATCACTTTGAAGTTGATTTTGGTTTGTAAAATAAGTATAATTAAAAGTAATAATTGAAAATTTTAATTTTTATGTTAGAATCTGAATTTGTATTTACATGTACTAAATATAAGGAACATTTAATTATTTATATATTGTTAAAATAGAATAATATTAGCTTTTATAATTAATAAAAATATGATTAAAGATTGAAATATTTTATAAGTGTATTTGTTTTATATGCATATGTTTAATATATTTTTATATTATTAATAAGATTTAGCCTATTCAGTTTTATTTATATATGAAAATGAAATCCAACATCTGTAAGTAAGTGAAGATCAGAATGGTGTACTTGTAATATGGATTAGTTATCACCATTTTATTTATTATTAATTGATCAATAAATTAATTAATAATTATTTTAAGTTATTCTACTATTTAATATTAGAATAGAATAAGTTATATATATATATATATATATATATGTGTGTGTGTGTGTGTTTGTGTGAAGATTTTCATGGGATGCAAATATAAAACACATATTTTCCAAGTTCATCCATGTTAAAAAATTTAAATATTGATATACCGACGTTGTGATCAAAATCAAAATGTCGGTATGTCAATATTTAAATTTTTTAAAACAAATTAACCCACAATATATATATATATATACATATATATTGACCTGGATTGATATCCGATTCAAGGGTTTTACTGCCCAAAATTAAAAACTTTTAATTTTGTTAAGTTTCTAAAGTTAAAATTTTTTACTATTATTATTTAAAAAGAGTATGTGTATTAAAACACCTACTCATTTATATTTAAAATAGATCGTTTTAATTTTTATAAAAAAATTGTTTTTAAAATAGTTTTATTATACTGCTTGTTTTTCCTTTTTTCTTAATCAATTTGATTAAAAACAAGCTGGCTAGCTAATTACATTCCTGTTGCTTTTATATTAATCATTTTAAAGTTCATTCTAAAAGTGGAGATTTAATTTTATGTAGTTTTTGTTTCAATAATCCCTGGGTAGATATCTTAGATTAGATTGAGCTGGAGAGTAATATTTGCCCTGTTTTAGGTATAGAATTCAACAACAAGGCTAGTTATCACAGGAAATGGAGCGAAGTATAAATAGCCCCGGAAATTTGGAGAGTGGTTGTTACTTATTCTTAACTAAACAAGCTGTTTTGTAAGTGAAAGTTTGTATTCTTTTACACACTTTGATTGCAGCCTGTTGTGATCCAGAGTTTTGATAGCAGTTCAGACATTTAAATTCTTCAAAAAAATTTGCAGTTGTTGAAATCCTTTTGCTGTACAAGATGTCAAAATCTACCACTCTGAGTTTTGCCATTATCAGGATGTCTTGCTAACTTAAGTCAAAAACAGACCCATACCTGCCAGCTCTCCTTCAAGCCTGCTATGAGCACTTAAAATAAACAAGACCCCACTGCCTTTAACTTACCACTGTCAAAGGACCTGAAAATGGACTAAAATAAATGTGCACACTCTACACAAACTGTGCCTAACTGTAGAGTACAATTTTCTTTTATTCTTCCGAGGGTAAATTTCTCTTCATTAAATCTCCACGCAATCTATTTATAAATATGTATTCATAAGCAATATTTAGCCTCATATTTAATATGTGTAGTGTTTTTTTTTGTATTTTGTAGTGTGTCTTGGAATCTTAGTTTCAAGATTCCAAGTTTGCTTTTAACTTTTGTTTATTGGAGAGTGACAAGTGAGTCTATTTTTATGCCTAACATTTACTAAATGCTTTAGCAGTCATGTATATTTTAAATGCTTACCTGTAATTATTTTAGTAGACCATAATTAATTTTAAATACAATGTTTGCATTTTTGCAAACTACCAAAATATTTTGGCTGGTGACTTTATTTTTTTTTAGTCTTCCGCAGGTGGGATTTAGTTTCTTTGTCTCTAGTGTCCCTGCAAGCAGAAACTAGAATGGTTTTTGCTTTGTAACCAGCAGGAAAATAATATTTATCCCTTTGTAAATTACAGGTGAGAAAGACTTTTGTATTGCTAAGGTATTTAAAGCTTTAATATTTTCGTATTCATGTGCACTCTCCGATAGAATTATTTTGTATTTACATTTTAAATTTATCAGAGTGTGTACTCAGAACATGTTTCATAAATTTATTTCTTAATTATCATTATTTTTAATCCATTTTCTTTAATTGCTGGGCAGACGTAAATTGTTTTCCAATGATTTACTTGTCTCCTATTGAAACCTTTAATTATGATTCTTGGAGTAATTTTTGCCAATCGTTTGGTTGGGGATTCACCAGTTTTAATTGTTTGTTTTTCTTTCATTTCAATCATATTTTTCTGTTGTACTTCAGGTAAATCAATCACCTTTATTTTAAATGTAATAATAGGTGCAGCTTATACTGACTTTTGACATTCGTGGTTCTTCACATTTTTGGGCCTCAAAAAGCTCGCCAGTGCTGCTTTCACTGATTTATTTCAAGAACATATTGTTAAGTATCTGAAAGTGAAAAACATTTGAGTGAATCCTCTGCTGAATGAAATTGCTTCCTCCCTATATAATTCATTACTAGAAAGTCAGTAGGTCTGCCAGAACCTTGTGTTTAGTTTTTCTGATACATGCCTGAGCAAATTCTATTTATTAACTTATAAACTTTTCTTATAAGTTATTCTTCTCTGAATAAATTTTTTGAAATTTGTTTAAACTTAATTTGGCTGACATTTGTCTTTCTGCTTTTATTTCTCAGTTGTCTAAACAATTTTAAAAACTCTTGTATCTCCCTGAGTAAAGTTGGCACAAACCATCATCATCATCCATTCTGAGCACAGTAAATAAATTTTCCTATATACATAGTGATCTAGTGGCGCCCTCTGCAATCAGAAAAGATTAAATGTCGGTACATAGGATAGTAATTTTTAGCGCAGCCACCGTAGGGCTTCGAGTCTTCAAGACCATGTGAGATTTTGTTTAGACAATTGAGAAAGATTCCAGGTGTAAGAGGCAAGATCTAGTAGGTGGACATTCAATTTTTGTTAATTATTGCAGGTATTGTTGGAGCAAGTTTGGTAGAAAAGTGTTTGTCTTCTTTTTATATAAAATAATTTAGAAACAGTAAAAAGCGTATTTTCTAAAAAGTCTGTCGGAGTTAATTTTTTTTGAAGAGTTAAATATAGTTTGTCTTTGTTATGATATAATTTATAGAAAATAGTAAATAGCATTTTATTTGCTTTTAGATTTTTGGTTTTTTTTAAGAAGTTAATATAGTGAATTGAGTCTTGTGTGAAAATGGGAGTAGTTGAAAAAGAAGAGTCAGAGGTCAGGTTGATGATGAAGATGATGATGAAGATGATGATAGGAATGAAGGAAGAACTTAGTGAAATCAAGCAGGACCAGTGAGAAATGATTAGAGAAATGAGAGAGATGAGGGATGAAATAACGGGAAGAGTAGAAGAAACTCAGGAAGTAGAAAAAGAAGTTGAGATGGAAAATGATATGAAAAATGAATTGAGTAAAGAGAGTTGAGAAGTAGAAAAGTAGACATAAAAGATATAGAAATTAAGGTAGCACAGGATAGTGTTAAGACAGATAAGGTGGAAACTAAGTTAGAAATAAGCACAGATGGGTTACAAGTAGAAAGTGTGGTGGAAAATCTAGTAAATCTAAATAAAGCAATAGAAGAAAGTTATAAGGTAAAGACAGAAAAGCAGATAGAAGAGTCTCCATGTGAAACTAAAAAAAATGTTTTTAATAACTGTTTGTTTTGAATATGAATTTGAAAAGAATAAAAGAGTCATAAAAAGATTAAGAAACATGATTTTAAAGTTGAGATAAAAGCCATATATAGAAGGATCTTAGGTCAAACATTCAAAAAGTTTGTAGACGATAAATTCTTTCCATATACTAATGCTGATAGTATGAGTAATAAAATGGGACACTTAGTAGAAATGTGTATTGCTTGGCAAAATGGTTTTCTGGCTTATGAGCTAAAACATACATCAGAATGAGAAAAAGACAAGAGAAATTTGTATAAGCTAAGAAAATAGATGCAAGGGAAAGGGACTTATTTCTGTAATTTAGTAAAAGGAGTAATAGAACTGCCGGACAAAAGTTAAGGGTTCAGTGTTTAACAATCGGACGGATTGTTTTTAAAAAAAAATAAAAAAAAGATTTTGTTAATGATTTATGAGAATGGAGAAAGGATTAAAATGAATTATTGTTTTGAGTGCAGGGCAAATGTTCAGCCGAATTTCTCGGAGTAGTTTTAAAATGTTTATAGTTTTACAAAAAAGTTACAGGAATGTTTTTTTTTTGATTATGTATTGAGGCAGTTGAACCAGATTGATATCTGATTCAAGGGTTTTACTGCCCAAAATTAAAAACTTTTAATTTCATTAAGTTTCTAATGTTAAATTTTTTTACTATTATTATTTAAAAAGAGTATGTGTGTTAAAGCACATACTCATTTATTTTTAAAATAGATTGTTTTAATTTTTATAAAAAAATTGTTTTTAAAATAGTTTTTTATACCACTTGTTTTAATTTTTTTTAATCAATTTGATTAAAACAAACTGGCTAGCTAATTACATTTCTGTTGGTTTTATATTAATCATTTTAAACTTCATTCTAAAAGCAGACATTTAATTTTATGTAGTTTTCATTTCAATAATCGCTGGGTAGAATTCTTAGATGAGATTGAGCTGGATATTAATATTTGCCCTGCCTTAGGTGTAGAATTCAACAACAAGGCTAGTTTTCATGAGCAATGGAGTGAGGTATAAATAGCCCCAGAAATTTGGAAAGTGGTTGTTACTTATTCTTAACTAGACAAGCTCTTTCTCAAGTGAAAGGTTGTATTATTTTACACACTTTGATTGCAGCCTGTTGCGATCCAGAGCTTTGATAGTAGTTCAGACATTTAAATTCTTCAAGAAAATTTGCAGTTATAGAAATCCTTTTGCTGTACAAGATGTCAAAATTGACTGCTCTGAGTTTTGCCATTATCAGGATGTCTTGCTAATTTAACTCAAAAGACGGACCCACACCTGCCAGCTATCCTTTAATCCTGCTATGAACACCTAAAATAAACAAGACCCTTTACCTTTCCTTGCCACTGTCAAAGGACCTGAAAATGGACTAAAATAAACATGCGCAGTCTGAGAAAACTGTGCTTGACCATAAGGTACAACTTTCTTTTATTCTTCCCAGGGTAAATTTCTTTTCATTAAATCTCTGCTCAAACTAATTATAAATCTGTATTCATAAGCAATATTTAGCCTCATATTTAATATTTGTTGTGTTTTCTTGTATTTTGTAGTGTCTCTTGGAATCTTAGTTTTAAGATTCCAAGTTTGCTTTCAATTTTTGTTTATTGGAGAGGGACGAGTGAGTCTATTTTTATGCCTAACTTTTACTAAATGCTTTAGAAGTTGTGTATATTTTAAATGCTTATCTGTAACTATTTTAGTAGCCCATAATTAATTTGAAATACTATGTTTGCACCTTTTGCAAACTACCAAAATCTTTAGCCTGGCAACTTTATTTTTTCTAGTGTTCCACAGGTAAGATTTAGTTTCTTAGTTTCTTGTGTCCCTAAAAGCGGAAACTATAATTGTTTTTGCTTTGTAATTTTATAAGTCGCCAGTAGGAAGATAATATTTATCCCTTTGTAAATTACAGGTGAGAGAGACTTTCATACTGCTAGGGTATTTAAAGTTTTAATATTTTCATATTCATGTGCACTCGCTGATAGAATTATTTTGTATTTACCTTTTAAATTTATCAGAGCGTGTACTCAGAACTTGTTTCATAAATTTATTTCTTAATTATCATCATTTGTAATCCATTTTCTTTAATTTCTGGGGCAGATGTAAGTGATTTTCCAATGATTTACTTGTCTCCTGTTGAGACCTTTAATTATGATTCTTAGAGTAATTTTCACCAATCGTTTGCTTGGGGATTCACCAGTTTTAATTGTTTGTTTTCCTTTCATTTCCAATCATATTTTTCAGTTGTTGTTGAGGTAAATCAATCACCTTTATTTTAAATGTAATAATAGGAACAGCTTCTACTGACATTTGACATCCGTGGTCCGACACATTTTTCAGGCCTCAAAAAGCTTGCTGGTGCTGGTTTCATTGATTTACTTCAAGAATGTATTGTTAAGTATCTGAAAGTGACAAATGTTTGGGTGAATCCTCTGCTGAATGAAATTGCCTCCTCCCTTTATAATTCATTATTAGAAAGTCAATAGATCTGCCAGAGCCTTGTGTTTACTCTTTCTGGTACACACCTGAGCTAATCATATTTGTTAACTTATAAACTTTTCTTATAAGTTATTTTTCTCTGAATAAAATTTTTGAAATTTGTTTAAACTTAATTTGGCTGACATTTGTCTTTCTGCTTTTATTTCTCAATTGCCTAAACAATTTTAAGATCTCTTGTTTCTCAATGAGTCTAGTTGCCGCAAACCATCATCATCATCCATTCTAATCACAGTAAATAAATTTTCCACATACATAGTGATCTGTTGGCACCCTCTCCGATCAGAATAGATTGAATGTCCAGTACAATATATATATATTTGATATTAATGACATATTTAGAAGCCTTGATTGATGATTATAGAGTTTTTAAAATGTCAAATATTTTATTGATGGCTAGTACACTCATATTAGTATAGCATAATGAGCATTATCAACATTGATATAATGATTCAAAAATTTTATATATGCTTACATTTGTAAATATTTTAATACCTAAGCATGTTACAGTCTACAAAAATGTTGATTGCTTTTTTAAGTTTAACATTGGCTTAATGATGATTATTTTTTTTAACATGGCACTTCTGAATACAGAATCAAAGCATGAATGTTGAAACTTTTATAAGTATTTGTTACATCTATTATCTTACATTTTTTAAACATTTTATAAAACAATCAAGGATTGACATACATGGCTTGAAGTCACTTGAAAACTGTCATTTTTTGTGTTGCTGTAGTGTATTTATGCTTATATTAAAGCTTAAAGAATATCATAAGCTACTGCCCTCTCTACAATTATTTTACAAGTAAAAAATCAACAATATCGACATAAGAAACTACAACAATGGGAGAAGGCAGAATTTCCTAGATGCTGATTAGGTGGTTTGCATTTTATCTAAAAGAAAAGTGCCTGTCAATAATTTTCACTCTTCCCACTTCTTTGTTTTGATTTTCAAAATAAAGTGTATGTTTTAAAGTATTTTTTAAATTATTTTCCGTACAAATTTTAAATTATTTTGATAAAACATGCTGAAAATATAATTATTTTAAAAAATAGTAAGATTTTAGTAAAAATTATTTTCTTTTACATAAATGTAAATTGAAATAGAAACTAGCACTAACAATAATTTTGACACCTGTCAACAATTTTCATTATAAAGCTCTTTATTTGATTTTCAAACAAATATGAATGGTGTAGATTATATTGTTCATATTTTTTACATATTATAATGTATTTTCATCCAATATGTTGAAAATATAATCATTTTAGAAAAATAGCAAGATTTTAGTAAAAAATTCTTTACTTTACATGAACGTAAATTGAGAAATAAATAAATGACATCTGCAGCACTTTCTAATTTGTAACAAACTTTCTTTTTAGGTATTCCACTATCAAATATTTTTATAATTGTAAGTATAAATTTATTTTTGAAAAAACTTTCATCTATGTTCATAATCAGTAAAATTATTAATATATTTTTTACGAATAAAACTAAAATGAATATAATATTAAAAGACAAATATATTTTTATTGCTGGTTTTCTATTTGACCAATAAAAAGTTGTAAACCTTTAATTCACTTGGCCAATAAAAAACTGCTCAGTTAAAAGGGATTTTTTTTCAGTAAAAGAGTTAATATAACCATTATTAAAATCCTTTTTCATAACCTTACAATATATTTAAATAATGTATACTCATTTATTCCAACTGCTTTATTTATAAATACAATTGGTTAGAAGCATGATATATTTGTAATAATTTTCAATTTAAATTATAAACAAATAAATAAAATACAACAAAAATATTATTATTATTATTATTATTATTATTATTATTATTATTATTATTATTATTATTATTATTATTATTATTATTATTATTATTATTATTATTATTGTTGTTGTTGTTATTATTATTATTATTATTATTATTGTTGTTGTTGTTGTTGTTGTTGTTGTTGTTATTATTATTATTATTTTTATTATTATTATTATTATTATTATTATTATTATTATTATTATTATTATTATTATTATTATTAAGTTTCAACAAGAACACATTTTCTTAATCTTTCTAGTTACATATTACAATGCAAATTAATTGTAGTAAGATTCATGTTTAATTCAATTACTCACATTCTATGACAGTTCAATTTTGAGTGTTACCATACTATTATATCAAAAGTACATATCTATATAGGTATTTGTAAATCATTTTATCTGCTTTAGAAGTAAATATCAATTCAACATATTATTATTAACTATGAGCTCAATTGTGATCATATTTCTTTAATTCTTAGCAACTAGGAGATTTATTTTAATCATGGTTCTTTAATTTTTAAATTTTTTAGTTTTGTAGGGGTTTTTAAAATTTCTCTTCTGTTGGGGGGTGTTTAAAAAATTGTGTTTAAAAAAAAATACTCTCCTCTTATATGGAAAAAATTGTTTGTTGGAAAAAAAAAGGATTTATTTTAATTAAAAAATAAAAAAAATGGGTTTTTATTTTTTTTTTATATTTTTTGTAATTTTTTTTTTTTTTTTATTTGGATAGGAGAAAATATATATATATATATATATATATATATATATATATATATATATATATATATAAATAAAAATATATAT
This sequence comes from Epiperipatus broadwayi, assembly GCA_028023455.1. Taxonomy (NCBI): domain Eukaryota; kingdom Metazoa; phylum Onychophora; class Udeonychophora; order Euonychophora; family Peripatidae; genus Epiperipatus; species Epiperipatus broadwayi. The sequence continues at coordinate 302,382 of JAQFVV010006349.1, forward strand.
AATTTATAAATAAATAAATATATTTTTATCATTGATGTAATATATTGCTGCTGTGGAGGTAGTGTGTTTGTGAGATCAAATTGGATCACACAATTGAGCTTTAGTAATTGTTTTATTATTGCAATTATGAGGTTTCTTGATTAGTGCAAGTGAAATGTGTTAATATTATATAGTTCCAACCCATATTTATGAAGGGTTGGTTGAACCATCTAGTGATATTACAATTGTTTCCTTTGACCATAAGAGTTGATTACATATTGCTTTAATTTGATGGCTGAATTTTTTAGAAAATGTTATAGTTGGTTGATTGTAGGGTATTTTTGTAATTATGAGTTGGTTTATAAGCTATACTTTAGAAACTGAAAGATAGGTTTTTGATAGTGATTTAAAAATGTATTGTATTTTATCCTTCAGTTTGTTCTGTATGTGACATTTCATGCTAGTTGTCCCAGATGGAACAGAAATCTTAGAAATGGAGTTAGTTTTGATTGATAGTGGAGGGTATATGGTTTACTTGTTAGTAGAGACCATGCTGTTGTTTTTGTTGAGTTAAATTTTAGCTTATATTCCTTTGTAGATTCATGTATTATTTTTTTTGTAATTGAAGCAACTGTTTTTTTAGGATAGGAAGACTGTTACATTATCCATATATGATATACATTCTATTTGTTCTGTTGTTCCAGGTATTTGTATTGTAGTATATGTGTGCTGTATTTTTTGCAGAAGGGAGTTAATATATAATGTGAATATCAGTGCACTGAAGGGTGATTCCTGTGATATGGATTGTGTGGGAGTGAATGATAATGAGTCTTTTCAATTCGGTGTTATATGGATTTCTCAGTTGAAAAGTAGATTTGTTATTAAATATAATTGTGTTTAGAGATACCAGTATCTTTAAGCATTTGCATTAATGCAAAGATGTCTATTGAGTAAAAAAAGACTCAATGTTCAGTTGCACTAATATTGGGCTATATTTTTTTCTTTTGTCTTACCGAATTAATATTGCCTTGAAAAATGTTGCTGCCTGAATGTGAATTGTTGATGATTTTTTTTTTTTTTTGCAATTGATTTGTTGAAATTAGTGGCATTATGTATGGTTATTATTTCATCGTTTATAATTTTTTCTATAATTTCTATTGGTAGGATATTCATTGGGGTTGGCCATAGATCACTTTGGTGGGGGTGTACTGGCTTCTTAGTGAAAAGTACTATAGCAAATGGGTATATTCCTTAAATGTGCTGTATTTTTTGATGGTTTATCAGATCACATAAGTACTTTGCAATATATTGGCTAAGATGTCTCAAAACAAACAATGGGATGTCAGGGCTTCCTGGATGACTTGCATATGGTATGGTTGCTAGTTGTGCTATAAATGCACTTTTGTCAAATGAGGTTTTTGTTTTTGTTTCATTGTAATGTGATTTATGTTGAAATATAGTATATTTCCATGTGATAGATATTGTTGTTTGGGATTGAGATGCATTCTATTTATTTTATTCAACATAATGTTTGTTTCTGAAAATAAGAATTCTGGGGTATTTTTTGGAAGTATAACCCTTATTGTTTGTGTCAGTGGCATGGTTAATGCCTAAATGTGCATAAAATTAATCATTAATATTTTTGCTGAGTGACATGACAAAGCTGAAGGTGTGATTTTTATTACTATTAGATGGTGTAGCTTTGGGAATTAGATGCATAAATCAATTAGTGAAGAGTTGTGACCATTGTGGAAAGTTATTGTATTATTGGGTAGGAAGCCTTTCACACTTATCTGTGGTATATTAATTTTATGAAGCCAGCTATTTGTAAAATTTTGTATGTTGTGTTACAGTCTCCTATTACAATTGTGGGTTTTGCTGTTGTTGCTAATACTTAGTTGATCATTGCTAGTATAGTCGCAATTTTGTTTTCTTGTGTTGGCATGTAAACCAGACTTATGTTGATTACTATGATTTTTTGTTGGAAAGTTGCTATTAGTAGGTTTGAATCAATAAAGTAATTCTGAAAACTGTGAAGGGGCAGTTTGCTGCCATGAGGAGGTCCATGCCTTCTGGGGTGATGAAGAGTCTCTGGAGCATGCACAGAGGCCATCTTTACTTATGTATTTTGCTGGGTCAATTGGTGATGCTACATAAATTTTGGTTTTAAGCAGGCCAAGTATGTGTGCTTTCATGATTGTAATCCATTCTTTTAGTTTATTGATTTTTGAAGGTGAATTTAAACCCTTTACATTAATTTCTGCAATTGTAACTGTCATTGTTGCTGTATGAAGCTGATGTGAGTGTGTTTATGGATTGTGTTGGATTTAGCATTTGGGTTGGGACATCACATAAATTAGATCAAATTCTTTATTAGTTTTGTCACTTTGCTATTCTGTTTGTATAGAGATATCAGTTTGAGTTGCTCTGTTTTTACTTTCCTAGCATTTGTATCTTTCTTTGGTGGCCACCCTGGATGACTCCTTTCTTCTGGTACAATAAATGTTAGTGGAGGCAAAGATGGAGTGATTGTTTCCATTATATTGATAGCTATGTTGTTTCTAATTCTTGGTGCATGTGATGATTGATACTGACAAGTTATGTTGTTATTATTATTAGAAATCTTTCTTTGTTTGCTTTCACCTTTTTCACTAGTATTTTCATAGATTTTTTTATCATTTTTTGTGCTGTACAATTACTTATTTCTTCTATGTTTTTTGTTTATTGTTTGATGCCTATTCATTTTGGTAGGTCCCAGAGCTCTGAATTTTTTAGATATTTCGTATATTGTTCTGGAGTTGTTGCTTTTCTGTATTTTTTTGGTTTATATTTTCTTCATCATCCAGTTTTTCTATTGGTCATGTAGTGGTTATTTCTGTTGGTGCTGGTCTCTGCTAGCTTGGTTCACTATATCATGATTTTTTGCAGTTGTTTACCAGATGTCATGGTTTCCACATACAAAACATTGTGGTATTGATACCCTTATATAAATTGTCAGTATTGCCTTTTGATCAATGATTTTAGTGGGATTATTCTCTGGAATTACCATATCATTCCACTTAATTTTGAAATGAAAGCTATTACTATATACAAGGATGGGGGTGTAATTTAAAGATAATGGTTTTAAATAAATTACTTTTCCAAATGGTTCCATCATATTTTAAAATTTTGGATGCTGTATATAAAATAGGTATTTTTGATTAATCCGGTAATATAATTTTGTAAATTTTCATCAACTATAATTAATTATAATTTCTGAACATAATAATTTGTGTTTGGAATTTGCTTCTTTGAAAAATATCAAAAAACTGAATGGTTATACATCAAGGAATGGGACAATCTATGATACTTTATACTATATCCCACATTGTGTTTTCAGTTATTGCTTCATATAATAATTACATCGGAAATTTATATAAGGTGAAATTTTTGTCTGTTCAAAAAAATGTTTTAAAAGTATTAAAAAGCTTTTTTTGGGACTGCATTATTTAAATCGATATTTATCAATTGTAATTTTTCTTATGTCCTGGTTATTGTTGGTGGTTTTATGCTGCCATTATCTTCAGGGCCTAGTGCATTCATATCTGTTTGATTAGCTCTCCTGAATATGGCTCTCTTAGATTAGTTCGGTTTATTTTCTGTGCTATTATATTGTGCATTATGTTTTGTAACATTTGCATAGGTTTTAATGATATTGTTCTTGTCCAATTTATTGTTGATTGTTTTACCACCATTCAGGTTTCCTGTTTTTTTTTTTGTGTAGAGACCATGTTTTAATTTTACTATCATGAATAATTTTGCTTGTAATTGGCTTTTTCCCTTGTTATTGTTATATATAAATCACTTTTTCCACTGGGGACTGTTGTCTTTTTTTTCTGTTAGGTTTTTTAGAGTAGAATTGATTTTCCTTTTTGAGTATGTTTTCTTTCTGAGTTTAGACCTTTGTGCATTGTATTATTATCACTATTACTACTTCTTTTTCTTCTTCTTCTTCTTTTTATTATTATTATTATTATTATTATTATTATTATTATTATTATTATTATTATTATTATTATTATTATTATTATTATTATTATTATTATTATTATTATTATTATTATTATTATTATTATTATTATTATTATTAGTAGTAGTAGTAGTAGTAGTAGTAGTAGTAGTAGTAGTAGTAGTAGTAGTAGTAGTAATAGTAGTAGTAGTAGTAGGTGGAGGAGGAGGAGTAGGAGTAGTATTAGTAGTAGTAGTAGTAGTCATAGGAGTAGTAGGAGTAGAAGTAGGGGTAGCAGTAGGAGAAGTAGGAGTAGGAGTAGGAGTAGGAGTCAGAGTCAGAGCCAGATCCGTAGCCATAGCAGCAACAGCAACAGCAGCAGCAGTAGCAGCAGTATTGTTGTTGTTGTTGTTATTATTATGTTACCACAATAATCTTTATCAATCTTTTGGGTTACATAGCATTACATAATTATTATTATTCTATCATTCTAAAATTGTTCCAGATATCTGGGTTGAAAAATATCACAGCACAACAAATTTGCAATAAATGTAAACTATAATTGTATAAATATCCATTATTAAAATTTGTACAAAAATCAAATGTTTTATGGGTTTATTCTTTGTTTAAGAAAATCATGACTGGTGTTATGAAGCACTAATTTAATAATAAAATAAATAAACATTCAGAAAAAAAAATGTGTTCATGACATTTATATTTACAAAAAATCAATTATTTTTAATGCAGTTTTAATTTCTGAAGACATTAAAAAATAGTTGGCATAGAAGGTGTTCTAACCAAAATTTTTCAAATTTCATAAATCACAAAAAAAAGACCTTATAACTTATCTATGTCCTGCGGTTAGTATTATGAAATTGAAAGTTAGCTAAATATAATATTACACTTATTCTTATTGTAATTATATATATATATATATATATATATATATATATATATATATATATATATATATATATATATATATATATATATATATATATATATATTTCTTATGTATGGATAGTTGTGATTTGTTTTTAAGTCTTTATTATTTAAACATATTAATAAAGATTATTGCACAGAATAAAAAAATAATGGATGTAATATAAAATAAAGATGGCATTAATTTAACCATAGCATTAAACTTGATGTAGTGTTTTAGTAAAAATAAATTAATATCCAAATAAAATATACTTATGGATTTGAAAATAAAGACTAAATAAATATATTTGTACAATTCTTACATTTGTATTTTAGACTTGAACACTTAATAGAAAAGTAATATAAAGACTTTAGGGTATACTATAAAATATGGAGGGATGTGAGTTGAGAGTTAAAAAAAACGAAATAAAAGCATAATATATAGAATTGAGAAAAAAAACAAGTATTATTACCATCATTGAAAAAGTTAAGAGACTTAAGAATTGCAATAAAATATCTTACAATATATTATGACAGTGTTCTGATCTATTAAATCTATTTTGCATGTCTATAATGAAATTTTTTTAGTCTTTAAATTTTCTCATTCTTTTTTTTAATATCTGCATTAAATATTTTAATTAACTAATGAAGTGATCTTAATCCTTGTCTTTTATATTATCAGTTTTATTAAGCTTGTTTTTTTATTTACAATTAAACATAATTTAATGTTTTTTTCTTTGTTGTTTTATAATAAAGTGCATTGCACTGTTTTAAGTCAATCATTTGTTCTTATGGCCTTTAACTTTACAAAATCCAAAAATTTTCCAGTTCATATTTCATATTTTTGCTTTCAATTTCTGCAACATTTTTTTTTTACTAAAATTTGTTAAAGATTAGATGTGTCAAAAAAAAAAAAAAAACGATCTAATGTAAGCTTTTTTAAGTTTCGTAAAAAATCTTAACATATTTGTTTTTAGTCCTAACTAAAGTTTTCAAAGATGACTGACAGATTATAAAGTATGTTGACATATTTTCTTTAATATGAGCTAAAATGTAAAATTTTACTAATTGATATATTTTTTTTAACCTATAAAAGTTCCTGTCACTGTACCAGTTATGAAAGAATCATCATTTTGGGGAGAAAAAATATCATAATGCTTTTGTAGGTAAAACCCTAAATTTGCAGCGAAATGAACTTACAATATTGGTTTAAACGTTTTTTAGTAAGTAGTCTATTCATGTTAGTTTCCATATAAATAATATTTATGTAAAATAACGTATCACTATGGACACAATATTAGCCACTTAAACTGTTCCGTTTTTTAAGCCTTCACAAAAGAATGAAACTAAATAGAACCTACATGACATTTTTTTTGTAGCAAGTTATAATTATTTCTATGTAAATAATATATTCAATTAACAGTTTTTTTATCTTTATTTAACAAATGAAAAAATAATTTCACAAAAAATAATCTTTTTAATGCATTAAAATTATCAAGCGTTATATATATATAAAAAAGGAACAATTGAAAAATAGTTAAAAAAAAAAAAAACAGAAAAAAGCCATTACAGTTTTACTATTTCTAGCACACTCTAAAATAGCTAATCTAATTTATTGACATTTAAACATTTCGAAAAGAGAGAAATTGCTTTATTCTTTCTTGTGTCAAAAGTTTTAACAAATTTGTTTTTCTAGATTTATCTTTTTCAATGAAATACAATTGTAAAAATAGCAATAATTATAATAAAATAGTTTTTTTTTTGTCTTTTTCAAATTGGATTTGTTGTCTTATTTACTAAAAATCATATATACAAAAATAAAAAATAATTAGAAAATATATAAGTAAATAATACAATTAATATTTTAATTATGAAAAAATATAAGAAGAAAAATATTATGAAAAGCCAAATAAATAAAAGTAATTGAAAAATATAGCAAGGGACAGAAGAGCTAAAGGTATTTTGAAAATTAATTTGATAATGATAAATGTACATTATATAAAATTTCTATTAAATAAATTAAGGCTGAAACACCCCCCCCCCTTTAAATGTTTATATTAGTAATATTAAACAAAATAGATTCAATATACCTTTAACATAATATTATTTATTAATTTGGTTATATTTTACTACTTATTAACATTACAAGTAATGATTGTATTTATGCTCACAATTAGTACTTCAGATTTGCTCATATATAATCATTTGAGTTGTAGGAATAAGTGGATTCATTTTATTCCTGCATAAATAATATATCTTGTATGGGTGAGAAAGTATTCATTTATTATTATTAACACTCACAAAGCATATGCACAATTAGCGTGAAAGGCTGATATTTGACTGTAAACATTTAATAATAAAATATAAATATCATAACATCATTAATTAATTTTATTACTTTGTGATAGTAATAGGCTCAATCTAAAATAAGATGTTATAATACATTTTTTTCTTTACTCTAAAAAGCCAATCCTGATTTATATACATTGAAATTTATATATTCAAAATCATTTTTTCTATTACCTTACATCAAATTAATCAATATGTTTTTTTAAAAAATATTATGGCTATATTGCACATCAACTCAATCATCAAAAGGTGTTTCCATTTTTACAAAAAAGTTAAAAGATTTTCTTAATATTTTATGTTTATATTGTGAGAGTACCATATGAGCCTCATCTAAAACAATTTGTGTTTCTTTGTGAATTTAACTGTGCCTTTATCGAATCAACAGATATAAATAACATACACCTATCTTAAGCTTTTCATATATCAGTTATATACATAAACTAATTAATATTAAAAGAATAATTCCAAAAATGAATTATTTTAATTTGTTTATACACACATATAAATAGATGTTTCTAACTAATAATATTTTTTATTAACCAAAACTTGACATTGACAAAGCTGTAAGTCATCATTGCATTTTATCAGTTGAAACAAAGGAAATAAATGTTTGGGGTTCATTAAAAATTGTATATTTTAAACAATAGAGAGTGTGAGCATGATTATGTGATATTCTTGCAGAAATTAATCCAGTATAAAAACGAACTAATATTGTTATAACAATAATCTTCTATTTAGTTATCAAGGCAAGAACTATGTCTGTAAATTTAAATGTGTTTGAATTTAGAACACATTTAAGAAAAAAAGAAGATTCAATATTTTAAAACTTTCTTTCAGTAATTAATTTACTTACTTATAATATTATAAAGAACTGTAAAAAAATAATCATTGAAATTGACAAGGTTATAAGAGTTATCAATGGCTTTGAAATGAGTTTCCGAAATATATGTTTAAGAAAACAAAAATTTATAAAGATGTTCTTTGGCTAAACAATTTATGCCAAGCATTTCTGCTGATGTTTTAAACCTGAACATGTAAATTTATTCCTACTTAATGCCTAAAGTATAATCATCATAATTTCCACTAAAAAAGTTGCCTTAATAATGGAGTATTATATTGAAGAAGATTTTAAATATTTTACTATGCAAATATTTAAAAGAATGAATATTTGGATTACCTCTTCGAAGGATGATCAAGGAACTTTACCTTTCAACATTCATCATCATTTTATTTTGTCTAAGGAGGAATATGAAACCATTATTCTTTCGCATCTTGGAATATTTTTGTTGTGCACTTTAATAACTCTTAAACTTCATTTCCTTTGGGGATAATTATATTTATGTGGAAAAATTACTTCGTATATTAAATTGGAGAACTAGTTTAGGCAATACCATGTACCATGGATTCTGTTATTCATCAGTCATTTGTACTCAGGGTTTGGGTTTGAATTCAGTTTGGTTTCGGATTTAGTTGAAGTCGGTTTCTGTGTATAATTGATGGGTTGCAGTTGACCGGTACAGTAGATTAAAATTTTGGATGCCCTCCGTGGTGCTCTGATGAAGAAATCTCCCACACCCTGTAAAATAGATAAGAGTAAATATTGAGTTATAGGGATATATTTTTGTTCATACTGTTGAGATATAGTTTGCATTATTAAATGAGCAGTTTATAGCGATGTTTTAAAGTAAGTCAAATAGACTAATATTTTCCCATTGTCAAGTAGTTTTATTTAAATATACTATCTGCTAATATTGTTAAGAAAATATAATGATACATTAAGTTTTTTGAAAAAAAAGGATATAATAAATAGGAAGTGACTTCAAAGTTTCCTTTTCTTATAGTCTGTTTAATGACACGTATAGTGAGTAATAGTTTCAAAGCAGGTGAAAACCTGTATTACGTTGTTTTTTTTTTTTTGTGTAGTCTATTTAATTCAAAATAAATGATTTGGATTTTTTCTACATCCTTTTGAAAGTTCGTTTTTTTATTGTAACAGAACAAATTAGATATATTTTTTTGGAGGAAAAAAAAGAGGTAGAGATACTTGTCAGGTTATAAATATTTAAATGCGTGTGTAGATATATACATGTTTGGTATAGAAACCTTATCAAAAAAAATTGCATAATAAATGTCAGTCGAGTAAAGTTTATTAACCAGAATATATGTTATTTGTTTTAGGTAAAGTAACCATTTAGGTTAAATTTTGTTGTATATCACCAAACAGCCAGACTAAGTTGGCAAAGTGTTTTAATGGTGTATATACTTACATTCTAGAAAATCAACATTTAATTGATAGCACCGCAGAAGTTAGTGTTAATATTAATCAACGTTTTATTAAAACATGTTTTGAATCAAATAACTGTATTTAAGTTGTGTAATCAATATATATATTTGGGTGAGCAGTGTATTAAATGATCCATTGACCACATTTTGCTGGATGGTGCCTCTCAAATAAATTTGTCACAAAAATGTTGTCCATGCAGCAGTAACGAATGTTTTGTTTAAAAAAAAGGGGGGAGAGAATTGCTGAGGTTATTATAAAATATTAGGTATATATATACTAATTATTAGTATGTTTTTTTTTGTATAAAGGACTGAGGAGAACAGTTTGAATCAGGTGGAATAAATTTTGTCCCATTTTATTAATAGTTTAGATGCATTATCATATAGAAAATAAAAAATAAAAGGTGGTTGCTTATATAACAGAAATTAATTGGAGCATATGTGAAAGAAAGAAAGTGAGGCATATAAACTGGACGAGAAAGGATGTAACTTGGTATCTTAGCAGCTGGGGAAGATTTGGCATAGGATCAGTATCTCTTATAAATCTGTAAATAAATATTTTCGCAAAGACCAAATCGACACACTAAAGTTACGCATATAATTTAAAAATTTATATAAAATGGAAAAACTACAAGGGGAGAGTAAACCATCTGGAAGTAGTGCTGAATTGTCAGGCACATCAAGTGACCATGAGGTTGTTTTTAAAGAAAGGTCTGATGAAGGGAAAAGTGGTAGAGTTAAAGAGGAACATCAAGCAGAGAGGTCGCAATGATGATGGAAAATTTTACGTGATTCTCAAGGAAATAAGGGAGGATAGGAAACTGATGAAGGCTATGATGGAGTGGATGTTAAACATTCAGGAAGAGTGTATGGGAAATGACCATAAGCCAGAGGGAACAGGGGAGTCATATAGCAACACAAAGGAGGAAGATGTTCAAACCAGACCAAAGGAGTTTGAGATTCAGTGCAGGGAAGACAGTGAAGAAGGAAGAATGAGCCAGATGCAGAAGTTAATAATGATGAATCAGACTGCAAATTGAGTAAAAGGATCAAGTTGAAGTACCAAAGGTGGCAGGGAAAACTGCTATCAAGGGGAATGAAATAAAATTACAGCAGACAACAAATCCACAAATAAGGATGGGTAATGGATCGTCCATCCAAATTCAAATATTTAAAGGTAAGCACAGGGAGAATCCAGCCATACATTTGGATAGTATTAGGGAATTTTTCTGCTTACACCCAATGGCCAAGAAGGAGAAAACAACTGTGGCCAGCCATTATCTAAGAGATTCTGCGAAAGCTTGGTGGAAATTATTGAACAATCCACCTATCACAATTCAAGGCTATGAAAATGCCCTTCTGAAAAGATATTGGAGTGAGGAGAGACAGGAGGGTATTTTACACAGACTCTCCCAGAAATATCATGAGAATAATAAACAGAGTTATGCAGCATTCTTCATTCACCAAGTGATGGTACTTAAATCCTTGACTGCTTTCAAATACAGTGACCAACACATTAGTCGGATTATTGTACATAATCTACCCATGTGGATAAAAGAATGATTCTGGGAATATGCCCCATGTCATTCGAGAAAGCTATTGAACTTTTAAACCAGATAGATTATGGAGATTTGTCTCCAACAAGAAGAGAGTGGGATCAGGGTCATCACAACCCTAGACAATTAAAACCATATATACCTCCTGACCCAGGGAGATCATAGTGGGCATATGTAGTTCAGGGTACCTGGTTAAATGACCATGATATTTGAAATATAAATTCATGAGTAACAAATAATGGATATTAAAAAACTGATGTTTAATAAAATTTATAGTTTTACGCCCATGTTCAGATTCAAAGTCTCACCCAGACTGTTCTCTGAAGACAAATGACTTTGTAAGTTGATGCAGGTTCTGTAATATATGTGTAAACATTTTTTTATTATTTTTTTAAGTGGGAAGAAATGAAACAGTTAGATCAGAGAATTGATCTTAGTTTCATGATTTTTCAAATTTTGGTATGGCAAATGTAGTACTAACCGTTATTCCCATGCAATGAGGCTTTGGTCATCCAAGCCATGTAAAGTTAAATTGTTTGTTTCATGTTTGTATAAATAATTGAATAAAATCTCTTGTATAAATATTGTAAATAGTGAGATATACATAGTTTGTGTGTGCGTGGTTTGTATATCAATACAAGATTATTTTAAAAAAAGGGAAGAGAAAGTTTCATTGCACGAATAATTCTTTATTTTAAACACTTAAATATGTATAAATTCATAAAAAAATACTTGTAAAGATTTAGTTAGAAATACTGATCAAAGGTTGCATTCCATTAAAAACAGATTTGACTATATTGTACAAAAGAAATGTATTAATTCATTGTGTTTCGAACAGAGTAAAATTGTTTAACCATCTTGGTAGTTAAAGCGATTGTTAGATTATTCGTAAAGCCATTTCCTAATATATATATATATATATATATATATGAAAAATAAAAACAAGTTAGTCACGTAACCTGCTATCACTTGTTATTTATGATCAATAGATGGCGTCTTTACCAAAACCGCCGAAACAAGTGTAAAATATTTTTACATAAACGCAAAAGGAGTCAGAATCAACTACCTCTTTCATTTTGCTCACCTCCAGATCAGCTGATTTCAAGCTGGTTTGCTTTCGTCAGTGGAAGGATAGAGCTATAGAAACTAGGTCTAAAGACTGACTCCCAAGCATTTATGCAAAACGTTTATATCAGTTTGCAAGCGTGAATTTTTCAGACCGGAAAAATCTTCAAACTCAGCCTAGCAAGCTAGATATCTATATGGGTCTGATCTCAGTTCAGTTTCACCACATAGTCAAAGTCTCTGCAATATATATCATTGCAAGAAAACTTTAAAGGTACATTTATGAAAAATAAAAACAAGTTAGTCACGTAACCTGCTATCACTTGTTATTTATGATCAATAGATGGCGTCTTTACCAAAACCGCCGAAACAAGTGTAAAATATTTTTACATAAACGCAAAAGGAGTCAGAATTAACTACCTCTTTCATTTTGCTCACCTCCAGATCAGCTGATTTCAAGCTGGTTTGCTTTCGTCAGTGGAAGGATAGAGCTATAGAAACTAGGTCTAAAGACTGACTCCCAAGCATTTATGCAAAACGTTTATATCAGTTTGCAAGCGTGAATTTTTCAGACCGGAAAAGTCTTCAAACTCAGCCTAGCAAGCTAGATATCTATATGGGTCTGATCTCAGTTCAGTTTCACCACATAGTCAAAGTCTCTGCAATATATATCATTGCAAGAAAACTTTAAAGGTACATTTATGAAAAATAAAAACAAGTTAGTCACGTAACCTGCTATCACTTGTTATTTATGATCAATAGATGGCGTCTTTACCAAAACCGCCGAAACAAGTGTAAAATATTTTTACATAAACGCAAAAGGAGTCAGAATCAACTACCTCTTTCATTTTGCTCACCTCCAGATCAGCTGATTTCAAGCTGGTTTGCTTTCGTCAGTGGAAGGATAGAGCTATAGAAACTAGGTCTAAAGACTGACTCAAGCATTTATGCAAAACGTTTTGCATAAATGCTTGAGTCAGTCTTTAGACCTAGTTTCTATAGCTCTATCCTTCCACTGACGAAAGCAAACCAGCTTGAAATCAGCTGATCTGGAGGTGAGCAAAATGAAAGAGGTAGTTGATTCTGACGAGCTCTTCCTTTGCGTTTATGTAAAAATATTTTACACTTGTTTCGGCGGTTTTGGTAAAGACGCCATCTATTGATCATAAATAACAAGTGATAGCAGGTTACGTGACTAACTTGTTTTTATTTTTCATAAATGTACCTTTAAAGTTTTCTTGCAATGATATATATTGCAGAGACTTTGACTATGTGGTGAAACTGAACTGAGATCAGACCCATATAGATATCTAGCTTGCTAGGCTGAGTTTGAAGACTTTTCCGGTCTGAAAAATTCACGCTTGCAAACTGATATAAACGTTTTGCATAAATGCTTGGGAGTCAGTCTTTAGACCTAGTTTCTATAGCTCTATCCTTCCACTGACGAAAGCAAACCAGCTTGAAATCAGCTGATCTGGAGGTGAGCAAAATGAAAGAGGTAGTTGATTCTGACTCCTTTTGCGTTTATGTAAAAATATTTTACACTTGTTTCGGCGGTTTTGGTAAAGACGCCATCTATTGATCATATATATATATATATATATATATAATCACTTTGAACATTAAGAAATTTTCCACTACACCCTGTTTAAACTAGCTGTTTTGAGAGACCTACTCTAATGAATTTATTTCCTGAGGACAGTGATAAAAATTTCTTAACATTCGAGGTGATTTATTATTTTATATTTTTCTCAGATAGCAGTATCCACTGGAATTATTTTCATATATATATATATATATATATATATATATATATATATATATATATATATATATATATATATATATATATATATATATATGCAGAATTTATAAACAACCTAGTAATGGAAGAAAAAAAAAAGTTTTCATGGATATGGAGATAATAGATTTGTGACAGAATTGAAGAAGATTATATTTTAAAACAGTTCAGCAATGACATATTTAGGAATTCAGTGGCACATTCTATTGTGACCTTCGCATATTATATCATGATGCTAGTAGGTAAATATATTTAATTTTGATGTCAGTTAAAATATTTTTCTTAGTTTCCCCAAAGCTTGCTGAAACGCAAGAGATAGGTTCTTATATGATCACATTAAATTGTGAATACAACAAGCATGGATTCATCGGACCATTGCTGCTCCCCTTTGTGCATTTACTGTCATTTTCATTTGATTTCACCCATTATATATCTTTTCTCCATTGGTGTGATGAAAGACTATAAAGAAAATATCTTTATAAAAAAATCAATATTGTTAATTACTTTTCATTAATTATTTTATTAATTTTTTCTCTCTGTTTCTTTTAGTTAACTTTATATATAGCTTATTAATCTAAAGTTTTTATTTGATATTATTTAAGTTTTACATTTTTCAAATAAAATTATTATGATTAATACAATTTTTTATCAGTTTTACATACCATAACTATGAACTGTAATCCTTTCAAATAAAATTTGATGTACTACTGAAAACTTATTATATAACAGCTTATTTCTGTTTGTAAAAATTCACTTATAATTGATAAGAATTTTTATTACATATTTCAGATATTAATTTATTTATTGCAATATATTACTCAAGGTTTAATATAGAAGATAAGCAATTCATATTCTCATGTTTTTCTAGCTTGCTTTTTTATTTAACTGAAGACCAAAATGATTAAAAGGATTTATTTAAAGTATCCTCTTTTGTACATTATTACTGATAATTTTATATTTGGTTTTTGGTAGTGAATTTTGAAAAAAATATTTTTTTTTTTTTTACTTTTACTTAACGATTTAGATATGGCTTTATTTCATAAGGCAATAAATAAATAAATAAATAATGCTTATTCTCTGCTTATCCGCAATGAATTTATAGTTTAATCATTAATTTTAAATGATTTTAATAATGTCATTATATATATATATTGGTTATCAGCGATTAATAATTCCATTATAATCTTTTATATATCTTTTTATTGCTATTTGTATATATTTATAAACTTTACTTTTAAAGTTTATATATATATATATATATATATATATATATATACAAGGCACTCATATGCATTAATAATATCGGTCACTCAAGTTTAGGCTATTTAATAAACCTAGAAAATTTATTTGTTGTGACTGAGTATTCACTAACCATGATAAGCATCCTAACACAAATCACCCATGCTCTTGATATTAGCTCAGCTTAGATTATGAGAATCATAATTATTAAACAATTGACAGACATCTACAGTAAACAAACATCAGCCATATTAATTTAATAAAGACAATAATAATGTTTATACAATTAAATGAAAATAAAGAACTTTTAAAATTAATTAATATTGCATCTATGGATGTCTTAAGTGAATACATTATTATTGAAAGCTTTGACAATTATATTCAATCCCAATTCAATTACTTGATTAAGACTAATATAGTCTTTTAACAGGGTTTTCTAAAATAGGATTTATAATCTTTGTGGGAATGACTTTTAATAAACAAGAAAGAAGATATTCAATTTATTTCCTTGAATACTTATGCATATACACACTGACAATAAAGATCCATCAATGTGGCAATAACTAAAACACCAAATAATTATAGGTAAAATAAGAGTGACTATTCAATATAAAAAAGACATGATAAGCTATTTCTATGTTTGCCATGCATAAACAAGTGAGTCAACAATTCAAGTATTAGAAGTTCTGGGTTAAAATAATATGAGCTTAACTGAAACGTCATACTTAAAAGTTCTGAAGAATTCCCCAATATGTAATGATAATATGAAATAAAGCAGCTATGCTGGCTATACCAAAACTATGCCATGTCAGAGTAAATAGACCATGATTAAGACGTACTGGGCAACCAGAGGAAATATAATAATAATATTGTCTAGGTAGCTACTTATCTACGCTGGTGAAATCAAAGAAAAACTTTATAAAATAATAATGGTCAACATATGGATTTGTTTTATGGAACACCCAAAAGTAGATGAATACTTTTATATAAGGTATATTATGTACAAGCATTAAAGTGTTTTAGTAAAACTAAATTTAAATCACACATATATAAAATAAATTGATTAAAGCTAGTCCAAAATAATAATTTTAAGCATTATTTAATCCTTTTTCCAAGAATTTGTGAATTAATTAACTTCAGGCTTGTTTTCTTAAAAACTTTTAGGTTTTAAATATTCTAAGAGAGAAAGGTGAATCAAATTATTTTACAATAATAATACTTATTCCAAAATAATGACTTAATTTATTACTGTCAACACTCAATAAAAAAGAAAACACACACACACGCATATATGAACAAACACATATATGAACAAATGGCCCACCGATTTTATTAATGAATAGAATAAATTAACAACTTTATTTTGCTTTGAATTAATATTGAGACTCTTTTACTTATGCCTGACTTACAGCATAGCCCAGTAGAGAGTTGCAGAAAGTCAAGAACATATAGAATATAAATAAATGAAAGAAGAATTACTATTGATCATTAAAATAAGATACATGCGTCATTTGTTAAGCAACAAATGATAGAAATCAATAGTTTTATTTATTCAAGCTAATAAACTATAATTTCAATCTGATCTTTTCCATCATCTAAATACCCTCTTATATTAGCTACAATATGACTTTAACAGAAAAACATGATATTAAATAATTCCACTATCTAGCATGTCTTAATGTAAATAGCTAAATTAATATTAATTTGGAAATATAAAATAAGATCTGAGGAAATCTTTAATGTAATTTGATTAAAGAAATTCTATTATACAATAACTCATAACTATTATAATAATAAAAACATTTTTGAATGAATTGAATGATGTTTCACTGGACTAGCAATTAGATGATGAAGGAAAAAATGTACCTTTTAATCTCAAATCATTGTCTAAATAATAAACTGAGTATACAACTTTCTTCATAAGTTTACCAAATGGTAAAGTATTTCATATAATGTTTGTATCAAAAAAACAATATTATCAGATTTAAGTATGTTCATTATCAAATTTATAAAGTAATATATTTATGTTGCAATAGATATATAAAATGTGGAAACTAGAATACGAATGCATATAAGAATTATCCCAGACAAAGTTTTAAATAAATAAATAAAGCATCTATTTACATTCTGCATTCAAAGTAAATATAATTGATTCACAGTAGAACTATTTCTTCTAATTTCTAAATTTTCAAATACATTTGCCAATCTAGATTTGATATTTCTTTTTATATTTTATTATTTATTGATTAAATATTTATAAGACATGAATAAATAAATAGAAATAATGCCCTCATATTATAACTTCGAATATATATGTAGGCTGTTAATCAACTCTAACATCTTTTATTAGCAAACAACACTGAATAAATAAATATCTTATTATGGGCACAAATATACAAGTAGGAGAGATCACATGATCATGTATTGAGATAAAACAAATTAATAATTTTGGCTGTCAAGAGGGTAACCTTAAATAATTCAGTCAATTAATCAATTTAATCAGCTATACTTTTCACACATTTAAAATAAAAAAATAATCATTCTGATGATTTGATGATTTAAAGCTTGTGGTAAATTAATATGATATAATCTAAAATATATAATTCCTGATGTATAAATTTAATAGTACTATAATATCATGTCTGCAAGATTATTTGCATTATGTGTGTGCCACATCTTATGCTATTATTATGATAAAGTCAATGTATTTACAACTTGTTGGTTTGCTTATGAGTTACTAAATAAGTGTCATAATATGGATAATGCCATAGACCAACCAACAAATATAACACTATTTCTGATTTAATATTCCATAAAGAATTTAATCTTACCATTTATTTAACCTCCAACTACCTTAAATATAGCTATGATTCTATGATAACAAAAAGATGGATTCAAAAAAAAATTAAGCACATGAGAACTAAACAAGATTCTTGACTGATAAATTTAATGACAAATAATGATTTCCCATCTAACTTTGAGGTATACTATTGGCGTAGAACTCAGTTCCACCACCAGAATAAAGGGGAAATATACTACTTAACTTCATAAAATATCATCTTTGTAATACATGAATATGCAATCTGGAAATATACTTCATTCATGGCAAATATATATATATATATATATATATATATTAAGGGAGAGCGTTCTCAATCCCAATCAACATAGAACATATCATTAATAACTTTCTTTCTCACCGCTACTTAATACATTTAATTCTAACATTGGAAAATAAAGTCACACACAGATAGGTCCCTAATTCTTTCAATTATTTTAGCATACAACATTAACCTAAACCAACAGAGAGAAACAAAGTCCTAAAACTGAATATTTATTAATTATATATGAAATAATTGCATAAGACAGACATGCATACATATAAATAAGAGTGTGTAAATAACTTCAAATTATATAGTATGTGAATATTATGGTAAAGCTGATAATAGAAATTTTTAGTTTATGACAAACAGTTGTTTTTAAAAATTTAAACTGCAGTAATTATTGTCAACTGGGTTTCACTAGTTCTGATAACAGTATTTATCTTTCTTACATTTACTACTCTCTAAGCCAATTGCTCATTTCAAGACATTAAATAAAAAACACCTGCCTTCAAGAAAATACATGAAAAGCATATATATATATATATATATATATATATATATATATATATATATATATATATATATATATATATATATATATATATAATAATAATTCCAACAAATATATTTAACACAGTATTCAAAATTAAATAATATATTCTTTACCAGAAGTATTTTCAATTGTTTCACTGACAATCTTTATCAACTGTTAATACAAACGTACAAAAATAAAAACTTGCATTACCCATCGTTCAATCTATTCAAATTTCCCACAATTCTGTTGTCTTTATATTAGCTGATTGTTTATTCATTAAACCACCTCTATTCCTAGATATCATCATTGCCTCTTTAATTTTATGTTTTTCACTACACCTTTCAATTTGAATATTTTTTATATCTCTATTATTAAATTTAAAACCATAATTACATGTTTTATTATGATCAAATATAATTGATGGAGTATTCATATTTACTGAAGATATATTTTCTTTCTGTACACGTTTATATAATGTCTTATGATCATTATATCATTTTTGTAATGTACATTTGGATTCCCCTATATATTTTATTCCACAACCACATTCCAACATATATTGGCCTTGGAGTTATTTATCATATCATTTATATTATTTGAAGAGAAAAAAGAAATTCTACACAAACCACTAAAAAGTTTATTAATTAATTGAGCTTGTTGATTAGATATAAAAGGAATAGAAATCCATTTATCACTTTTTAATTTACTTAATATTTTCTTATTATTATTCTTACTTTGATTATATTTTGTAATTGTATTATAAATAATATTCCTTCCATAACCAACATTCAACATATCAGTAATATATACATCAATATTTTCAATTTTATCACTAACAAATTTGCACAAATAATCATTTCTAAATAAAAATGACTTCAAACCAGCTAATTTATGACTCATATGAACTTTAGAATTATATGGAATATAACCCCTAATTTTCTCAGGCTTTAAAATCATATTATAATCAAACACATTATTATTTCTTTTAATAAATATATCTAAAAACTTTATAGAATCTTCCTTTTCTTCATTTAACACCCATTTTACATTATTAATCATATTTAACTCATTAAACAAATTAACTATTATTTCATTATGTGCACATATAAATAGATCATCAACATATCTACAATATACTTTAATTCCTTTATATTTTATCTGAGACAATATCTTAACCTCATAATTAGAAATAAAAAAATTACAAAGCTGTGATACCACCGAAGACCCATTAGCTAACCAAAATTCATTTTATAAAAGCAATCATTAAACCTAACATATATATTATCATTCACAAATCTTAATATTTTAACAATAAAATTCCGAATATTATTATCTATAGATTTTAAAAACAAAGCTCTTTCAATAATCTCTATTGATTCCATACGATTAATTGAACCATACATTTCAGATATGTCAAGTATACACATAACATCATTATTATCAATTTTTTATATTTTTAATCCTATTAATAAAATCAGATGATGATGAAATCATATAATCTCCAAATCCAAGCACATCTTGCATTATTTTTTCAATATATCTACAAGCATTATAATAAAAAACACCACCAAAATCAACAATTACTCTTAATGGATAACAATTTTTTATGCAATTTTATATTTGCAAAGATTCTTGGAAACACTGCAGACGACGGATATAAACTGTAATATGTCTTTGCATCAATAACTTTTTCTTTTAGCAGTCATTAAAATGTCATTAATAAATTTCATTCTATATGTATCAATATTATTTAATTCACTTTTTTTCAAAACAAAGCTTCTTCATTTGATCCATAATTTTCATATTATATTTATCCTGTTTCATTAGGCACATCCGTAACCCCTTGTCCTCCTTCAAACAAATCAATTTATTACTTTTTAAAAAATTTTTAAGTTCATAAATTTGTTTTAACCAAACATTATCATTTTGCTTATCAAATGTTTTATTTTTTATTTCATTAATTATTTTATTCCTATCATTTAAATCACAATTTATAACACCAAACGAATATTCAATCGCCGCATTTAATTCAATACTAGAATCTCTCCAACCTCCACCGACGTATTTAGATCCAAAATTTAAAATATAATGCTGATTAAAATTCAAATCAATTCCAGAGATATTCACATAATATTGATTATTTAAATGAATATAAACAGATTTATCAAATACGTTTTAATAATTTGCATTCAAAAATGATGGATAAATTTAATAGGAAAATTCAACATTTGTATAATAAAAAGTTTCCAAGAAATTTTAGTGATCAAAACTATGTGAATATCTCTGGAGTTGATTTGAATTTTAATCAGCGTTATATTTTGGATCTAAATACGTCAGTGGAGGTTGGAGAGATTCTAGTATTGAATTAAATGCGGCGATTGAATATTCGTTTGGTGTTATAAATTGTGATTTAAATGATAGGAATAAAATAATTAATGAAATAAAAAATAAAACATTTGATAAGCAAAATGATAATGTTTGGTTAAAACAAATTTATGAATTTAAAAAATTTTTAAAAAGTAATAAATTAATTTGTTTGAAGGAGGACAAGGGGTTACGGATGTGCCTAATGAAACAGGATGAATATAATATGAAAATTATGGATCAAATGAAGAAGCTTTGTTTTGAAAAAAGTGAATTAAATAATATTGATACATATAGAATGAAATTTATTAATGACATTTTAATGACTGCTAAAAAGAAAAAAGTTATTGATGCAAAGACATATTACAGTTTATATCCGTCGTCTGCAGTGTTTCCAAGAATCTTTGCAAATATAAAATTGCATAAAAATTGTTATCCATTAAGAGTAATTGTTGATTTTGGTGGTGTTTTTTATTATAATGCTTGTAGATATATTGAAAAAATAATGCAAGATGTGCTTGGATTTGGAGATTATACGATTTCATCATCATTTGATTTTATTAATAGGATTAAAAATATAAAAATTGATAATAATGGTGTTATGTGTACACTTGACATATCTGAAATGTATGGTTCAATTAATCATATGGAATCAATAGAGATTATTGAAAGAGCTTTGTTTTTAAAATCTATAGATAATAATATTAGGAATTTTATTTTTAAAATATTAAGATTTGTGAATGATAATATATATGTTAGGTTTAATGATTGCTTTTATAAAATGAATTTTGGTTGGCCAATGGGTCTTCCGGTGGTATCACAGCTTTGTAATTTTTTTATTTCTAATTATGAGGTTAAGATATTGTCTCAGATAAAATATAAAGGAATTAAAGTATATTGTAGATATGTTGATGATGTATTTATATGTGCACATAATGAAATAATAGTTAATTTTTTTAATGAGTTAAATATGATTAATAATGTAAAATGGGTGTTAAATGAAGAGAAGGCAGATTCTATAAAGTTTTTAGATATATTTATTAAAAGAAATAATAATGTGTTTGATTATAATATGATTTTAAAGCCTGTGGAAATTAGGGGTTATATTCCATATAATTCTAAAGTTCATAGAGTCATAAATTAGCTGGTTTGAAGTCATTTTTATTTAGAAATGATTATTTGTGCAAATTTGTTAGTGATAAAATTGAAAATATTAATGTATATATTACTGATATGTTGAATGTTGGTTATGGAAGTAATATTATTTATAATACAATTACAAAATATAATCAAAATAAGAATAATAATAAGAAAATATTAAGTAACTTAAAAAGTGATAAATGAATTTCTATTCCTTTTATATCTAATCAACAAGCTAAATTAATTAATAAACTTTATAATGTTTTGTGTAGAATTTCTTTTTTCTCTTCAAATAATATAAATGATATGATAAATAACTCCAAGGCCAAGATTTCTAAGTTTGAATTAAGTTCTGTTATATATATATATATATATATATATATATATATATATATATGTTGGAATGTGGTTGTGGAATAAAATATATAGGGGAATCCAAATGTACATTACAAAAACAATATAATGATCATAAGACATTATATAAACGTGTACAGAAAGAAAATATATCTTCAGTAAATATGAATACTCCATCAATTATATTTGATCATAATAAAACATGTAATTATGGTTTTAAATTTAATAATAGAGATATAAAAATTATTCAAATTGAAAGGTGTAGTGAAAAACGTAAAATTAAAGAGGCAATGATGATATCTAGGAATAGAGGTGGTTTAATGAATAAACAATCAGCTAATATAAAGACAACAGAATTGTGGGAAATTTGAATAGATTGAATGATGGGTAATGCAAGTTTTTATTTTTTGTACATTTGTATTAACAGTTGATAAAGATTGTCAGTGAAACAATTGAAAGTACTTCTGGTAAAGAATATATTATTTAATTTTGAATACTGTGTTAAATATATTTGTTTGAATTATTATTATATAATTTAAAAATACAGACATTTAATGGTTGTAGTTATATATATATATATATATATATATATATATATATATATTATAGATATATATATATATATATATATTGTAAATATCGATAAGTCTATCTATATTTTAAAAATTGTCATTTGTTATTAAAAAAAAATCTCTTTGAGTTGATGTTTATATATGAAGTATTATTATTGTTTATGGTTATTAGGTATAGTTATTGTTTGAAATTATTATTTTATTTATATGTTGATGGTACATCGTTATGAATATTTAATTATTATAAATAAATAGAGACATATAAATTGTTGATTATATAAAAAGAATTATTTTATTTGCAGTGATTATTAAGAAAATGCAATATTATTATTTATGTATATTTTTAAAGCTGTCAAATAAATTTTCAATTTAATATTTTTTATATATATGCTTGATATTTTATTTTTTTTAATGTTAATTGTTTTAAAAGAAAACATGTGTAACAAGGGTTTTCAAAACAGCATTTGCTAGCACGTGGAGCAAGAACAAAAAGAAGCTATTATTATTATTATTAAGATAGTAATAAAACCAACTGAAGGATAAAATTTTGTTGTACTTTGTGTCTTTGAAATTACCATTCTTCAGAATATTGGAATAAGATAGATTTCTATGGTAAATACATAAATCATGACAGGCTAATAGAGATATATCGCAGCCAAGAGGCTGCACCATTTTCTTTCATTTATTCCAAGGCAGTTTAAAAAGAAAAACTAGGCAAATTTCAATATATGTATTTCATCGCGTCTGAAGCCGAAATTTGACATAGCTATCTGGAATCTATAATGGTCAATCTAATAATAATCTGGAGGTAACTAGAATTAATATATTGGATTTAACATTTCAATTTATTTATTTATTTTTCAAGGAAAGAAATTTTAGAAGGATAAAAATATACATATATCCAAGAATTGACAATTTTCTCTAACGTGATAGTTTCCTCACCTTAACTAGAATGCATTCTAATATTAAACGGATAAAGAAATAAAACAAGGGAATAAGTTGACTTTTGAAGGAAAACTGGACATGTGAACTTTGAAAGGTAGTTAATAATTTTATATGTATAAATGATATATAAATATATTTTTGAGATCGATATTTTTGTTTACTTTTATTTTTCATTATAAAAATATAACGTTTTATAAATATTCAATTCAAGCGTCTTGTTTTCTAACAGCAATAAACGTTTAACAGGTGTCAAAATTAACACTTAAGTAATTTAAAATCTTAAAGTATGGCTTATAAGTTTGGGTTGCATATGAGTTGTTATGTATATTTTAATAAGTAAATTTATATTCGCAAATGTTTATTATAAAAATTGTTTTATTATTAATTTATTTCTTTTTTTTTAACTTTATATAATGATTCTTATGCATACCAAAACAATAATTATATGTATTTGCTGTATATAATATTTTTTATTTATTATTTTAAATATGTGAAAAATATAAATATGGATTTGTATTTATATTAATACCTACTTGTTAAGCACATATATGTCTTTATTTATTTAATATATATACTTATTGCAAGTATATATGTATATTTATTATTTGGGTTTGTATTTAAAACATTGATATTACCTAAAATTAAACCATAATATAAAAATAAAGGATGTACTATTTGTTTTATAAGTAATGCCTTTGTAATTTATTTGAAAGTGTATTAATATTTTATTATTATTTTTCTTTTAGTGCCAAAGTCATTATGAAATTAATTGAATTCACAATTTAATAGAGGATAACTACGTATTTCACTTATTATTTAGTCTTTAAGTTACTTACACATATTATTATTCATTGATATGTTTAGATATACATAAATTTACATAATAGATGTGTATATTGGATTTAATAGAATTACCTTTGTTTCTGATATATATATTTGATTAGTTAGTTATATCAATCTTGAAAATAAATTATAAGGATAGATCTCATTGCTCTATATGATTTTAAATTTATTTCATGTATAGCTAGTTGGAAGGGCATATAAACAATTTATTTAAATATAACTGGGATAATTTTGTCTTTCTTCATTTAAATTATACAATTTATTATATTAGGCTTTCTCAACAATTGGATTCATTTAGATTATATATATTCCATTACGTTTATCATCCAATGTTTGAAGCATTATTTTCTTTTCATATATTGATGTTCCATTACATTTGAGATATAATATGTCTATATGATATATTGTCCATTACATTTGGCACCATAAACTGTTGGTCCCAGTTAACTGATGATTGTATAATGGAGTAAAAGTATGTTCCATTACATTTGGACGCCATAACGTAGTCAGCATAATATGTTTGTTTAATTATTCATTACATTTGGTGTATCAAAGTTAGGGGCTTGGTTAACTAATAATTATTGTTACAAAAGTTCATATGTTTATTTTCATTTGAGATCATATATAAAGATACATTCCATTATATTTGGCTTTCCCAATGTTTGGGGCCTTCTTTCTTCAATTTAAATGGAATGCAGCAAGTACGTTCCATTACAATATATATATATATATATATATATATATATATATATATATATATATATATATATATATATATATATATATATATATATATATATATATATATATATATATATATATATATAACCCACATAAAAAATTATATTTAAATAATAATCAATAAATGACATGTTGCATCTTGCAATACACTATCTGAGATGTTCTGGAAGTCAAGAAAATAACACATAATAAATAAATAAATCTATCTGTCTATGATATATCTATAACAACAAACAAAAAATACTCTTCTTTAACTCAACAAAAATTCACTTCCAGAGTCTTTAATACAAAGTCTCCTGAATGACATGATGATGGGTTGACAATTTCAAATGAGTATGTGTTAGTAAAACATGAAAACAAATCCCTATAGGATAAACTCACAAATTTAGATTTAATTAAGCAATCTCAAATGTTCTTAGCAATAGCTAATTGAGCTCACTAATACATGAGTAATAAACTTTTATAAACAACAGAGATAATGGACAGATAATTTCAGCTATGTATTTGTTTGTTATTGACCATATAGTTTATGCTGGGAATTTTCAACTAGCAGTAACTTTAGCAGGCTTCCAAAAATATTAGCTTCCCATAAACTTCATAAGTTAGCATGAATATAATTATTTTGATCCATTGTTAATTGCCATGAAAAATCTGCTATTCTTTAGATAATAGTATTTTTCTTTTAGAATACATCAACATACCGAGGAGAACAAGAAAAATATAATATTAATGTTCTTCTACTCAACTTAAATCAGATACATAATAATAAATACTAATTATTAGTTAATGTTTTGTAAGCCAGACCTTCACTTTTTTAATAAAATATTTTATAAACATGAATGATAAGCATAGTTATTATCATGTAGTAGTCCAAAATATAGCACAATAAATTATACATACATCCTCTCATTTTAACTTAATCTTTATATAATTAGAAAATAATTTAAACTTAGAGTCTATGATAGATTTTGTTAAACAGTCCTGCATGAATTTCCTTAAGAGATTATAAAGTTCATGCAAATTCGCTTTCTTTTTAACAACAAAAAATGTAGGCAAATATAGTACATTTAGGATATAAGCATATAAATACATTTTAAACAATAGTGTTAATTTAAAAATTAACTGACTTGAAAATGAAGAAAATATACCTTGTAAATAAATTAACCTGACATCTTTTCTTAAAGCTGTCTGGTAGCTAAAATTCTGATACTGAATTTTGTAAAACAATAATGTTTAAAAAATTAAACTTTAGAGTTTAACTGACTTGATTTCTGGAAGAGATTGAAAAAAAACATGTACATTGAAGTAGTGGCAGAAGCATAATATATTTTATTATTGACTATCACTTAAATACATTTCCTTTTTATCAATCAAAAGGTCATCTTATCATCCAATGATTAGATCCACCCTATGCATTCAGATAATTAAGAAACAAATATTCAAGAAATTCTTTCTTAAAAAATAATCTTGATTTTCTAAATTAAATCAAACCAAATAAAACAGAAAATAATAATAATAATAATAATAATAATAATAATAATAATAATAATAATAATAATAATAATAATAATAATAATAATAATAATAATAATAATAATAATAATAATAATAATAATAATTCATATAGTTTTAAAATAAATAAGCTTATTTAGCCATTAAATAAAGTAATTGATAACACAGTTTAGTTTGTCAAATAATTCACTAATCCTGATATGCATTAATCACTCAAAATATATGTGCACCTGTTTTTAGAGATATTTGCTGTAATTATAAGTGTTTTATTGTAAAATGTAAAATTATGTACTGTAATTAAATATGAAAATGAAATTGGAAGATGATACAGACATACGTCCTCACACATATTATGCTATATAAATACTAAATTATCCTGACTAATATGTAACTTATATTGCTATTGGTTAAACATATTTCAATGATTTTACTACCTATACCTGAATGGGTCTAAACAAATACCAAACAGTATTCTACAAATAAAGAAAACAAATTTGCATCAATTTAACTAACATATCAACAATTCCTGTAATGATCCACCCCTCCCCTTTTTGCATTAAATATTTCATCAAGTATAATAATAATATTAAATGCTTATAAAACTCCCAACTAACATTCATAAGCAACTCTCACATAAGGTTTTAGACCATTAACATAAATTTCTAAAATTTTAGTGCTATTTCATCTTTTTTTAGTTAAATGCAGTTATTCACCACTGACACAGTATGATTTAATTAAAGTTTGTTTCTTGTGCCCATTCAGAAGGTCACACACACACACTATATATATATATATATATATATATTGTAACGAGCACAGACGTTTGTTACATTGTTTTTTTATATATAATTATTAAACAAGTTTAAAATAAAAAGTTCGCATTTAAAAACTTTCTTTAAAAATTAAAAATTGAAATTAAAATATGGTCTTAAACTCTTATATATTAAGTCGCACAGATAATAAAAATTATTAAAATAAAATTTTTATTAAAGAAAAAGGTATTTTTAAAACTAAATTTTAAAAAGATTTGGAGATAAAATTATATCTCTAAATCTGTCTTTAAATATATTTTTGATTTGGAAAACAGGGTAATTAATTAGAAATGGAAATGATTGTTAATTAGTTAAATGTAAACCAGCCTTGGGCATTTAAATGAAATAACTTCAGTCAGATAGAAAGAAAACAATAGAAACTGGATTAGCCAATGAAAGAAATCCATTTGGGAAATCGGACCTCAGCGAAAGGATCATTACATCCATGACGCAATGTTAATTCAATCCTTTGACAAAAATATAAAAAGGACAAGTTTTGGAAAGCATTAATGAGTGAAGGGATATTGATTGATTATTACGATGTAACAACTAGGTGTTAGTGCTGGGGGGATTGAAAAAGACGCACAGCTTCAATCCCTTCAGTTCTGCTAAGAAAGGAAGAAAAATGGGCCATCGTTTATACAATGAGGACCAACTACACGTAAAACAAAATCTCCGGATGGATAAATAAATAGACCAACCGGATACTAATCTTCGGACGACGTGGGAATTCACGTTCAAACGGCCAGGAATATAATAGGATGAACTATTTCAATAACCGTAAGAACTTTAAAATTTATGAACAGTAAATTAAAAACTTTTCATATTTAAAATGATTTTAATATTATTCTATCTGACCAACAATATTTATTAATTGGTTATAATTTTATTTAATGTATTTAATTTGTAAAATCATTTCCATTTATTTATTTATTTATTTTTTGTTCTTTAAGTTTTATTATGATTGTTGTTTTCCGTTAAATTAATTATATAAATGTTAAACTTAAGTCGGGCATGAATGGCTGTTTAGATTTGTAAAGTTATATTAGGGGAGGGTAATCTTAGGTTATTTGTTTCGTGGTTAGATTGGTTCAATGGATTGGATATATTGGTGTGATTAGTAAATGTAATATGGAGATTCGCTACGGGCAGAATCGCTTATTATACGCCGCACTCACCCATTTGCCTATGGAAGGAATTATAAGTCGGATAACGCAGTTCCTTTCTATGGAGTTTTTTGTTTTATTGCTCTTCTCGTTAGAGATAGATGTAATATTCCTATCTGATTAAGAGGCAATTTCTTCTTCTTAATCCTTTTGGTGCTGCCGTATTTCGTATTACATTGAATACATCGATGTATCAGATGGATTGATGCCAGTTTGACTGCGAATTTTAGCCTAAGGTTAAATAGGGATAGAATATTTTAATTTCAATGCAAATCTATGTAGTATTCATGCTCGACCCTAAATAAAAATGCATTAAATTTAAGTTGTTTATAGATGCTTGCATGGATTGTTTATCGGTTAACTATGTTTTGCGTGTTCATATTTGATCAAAATATATAGACATTCGATAAATAATGATACCTTACGGTGAGTATCTAAAATGTATTTATTCGGATGTCTTTTAAGTTATTGGTGACAATGCAAGTATCTTATGGTGAATACTATTGGGTTACATATAAATTTCCCTATGCAATTGTCAGTAATCAATAATTTTGTATTTTGATCATTTATGTTTACTTTGAAATGTTTTTTAACCGTGTAATCTATGTAACCGATCTGTAGCAACTTATTATAACAAGTTTTTATAATCCCATCTGTGCGAACTTAATTAAAATGTAAAATCAGAATGTAATAGAAATTTAAATGTAAATTAAAGTCAAAAATCAAAGTTAAAAATAATGTTAAATGTTAAAATGTAAAACTAATATTAAAATAATTTTAAATCTTATATATATGTGCATAAATAAATGTTTGTATGCTAATTACTGGCAGTGGCTTATTTTATTTATTTTTTAATGTTGAAATCTAATTAGATAAGATATGATGTTATTAAATCTCTGCTACTCCCTGAGCTAGTGACATGGGCTAACGACCGGAATCAAAATTTAAAAAAAAAAAAAATTTTTTTTTTTTGACTTACGTATCTGCCTACTTTATAAATTTTTCTAGGTTCAAATGCCTAGATGGCGCCCCGTAGTGCAGTTTACGTTAAGTCGCATTCTCCGGATCGTTACAAATGGACGCCCAACGTGGGGCGATCTTTAATAAACCACGAGTGCCCTGAGAATGTTAAAAATAAATTATGCCAGTAAGATTTTTCTTTAAAAATGAGTATATACATTGAAAATGAAGCCCGTAATATTTTTTCTGAAATCAGAATATATTGTTTGTATTATATAAAGTTATGAAGTTTGTGTAAAAAGTACTGCCAGTAAGAAAATTGCGTATATGTAGAAATAAATGCGAGGAATAAAATGTAACAATTAATATAAATCATAATTTAATTAAAAAAAAAAAAGTCTAAAATCACGTAACTTCTTTGACTTGCCTAAGTTAATAATGAAATGTAGGGAAAAGGGAACACTTGAGGGAGGAGGTGTAATCTCAGCTGGGGTGAAAAGGAAAGAATAGTCAGCATTTTTTCTTGTAATTACTAACCAAAGTTATGTCTTTTCATTAATAACCAAAGTTTTGTCTTTTAAAAAAAAAAAATTAGTATAATCAATTTGTGTAACGTCATTACTAACACTAAGTAAATTCTTTTTTTTTTTTTTAATGTTTTTGTTTTTGAGGAAGTTTACTGATATGTAACGGAATATATGCCGTTACATTATTTTAAAATGAAAATAAAAAGATCGTAAATAAAATTTGATTTATTAAAAAGAAAAAAAAACTTAAAAAACTGAAAATTAAAAGTTGTTTAATATATATAGATCGCATGATGGACAACTTTAAAAACTTTTAAAAAATAAAAATATTTGAAAGTAATTTTTTTTTGTAAAAAGTAAAGATATAAAGATTGATATTTTAAAAATAGAAATAATGTTGATTTCTATAGTCTTAGAAAATGGAAATGATTGTCTTATTAATTAAATGATTGTTCAAAAGCAAACTACCTCGTGAGGCATGTAAAATAAATTAAATGGTCAGATAAGAGAATACAAAGGAATTAAATGACCAATCCAAACACGAAAATGACAGCACGGACCATAACTGAAACACGAATGGATTAGTGACGTCTTGCTCGTTGAATCTCAAGATCTAATGATAAGAGACTAATAAAAATATAAAAGCCAAATTATTATTATAATTGTTATCTGAGAGCTGACTATGAATAGATCGTTATAACTAGCTATATTGCAGATTTTCACAATGTGGAAGTCTGCAATAAATTTAATTTTCCGGACAACCAGCTGAGGCCTCTGGATGACAGCTCCTGACCAAATGCATGGCAAGTCGCAGTTTCATTTCAAAGGACAAAATCTACGAAAGTGATCACGAAGATGGACTTCTCAATCTATTAAATCCGTAAAGTATAAACTATTGTGTCTATCTAATAAGAACTTTCCTAAAATTGCAAGTAATTAATAACTGAAAATAACTCTTATCTGACTTAAAGAATGCAAATTCAATTATTGCTATTTTTTTATGTAGATGTTTAAGCAATCATTTCCAGTTCATTTTTTTTGTGTGTGTATTATGTTCTAACTAAAATGTATTAAATTTAAGTTGTTTATAGACGCTTGCATGGATTCGTTTGTGGTTAATTATATTTTGGTTTTCATATTTTATCAAAATATATAGACATTCGATAAATAATGATACCTTACGGTGAGTATCTAAAATGTATTTATTCGGATGTCTTTTAAGTTATTGGTGACAACGCAAGTATCTTATGGTGAATACTATTGGGTTACTTATAAGTTTCCCTCTGTGATTGTCGGCAATAATTTTGTATTTTGATCATTTATGTTTATTTTGAAATGTTTTTGACCATGGAATCTATGTAAGCGATCTATACCCAACATTTTAAAGCAAATCTGTGCGATCTATTTAAAATAGTAATTTAAATTTAAAAAAAAAAAAAATATTAATGTTAAAATCTAAAAATAAATTTAATCTTCAATTTTAAATGTGCGTTAATAAAAATCTATTTGTGTGTTAATTACTGGCAGTGGCTTCTTTTATTTTATTGTTCTAAATATTTAATATATACTTTGAGAATAGAAGTCTATTGAAACTTATAAATGTTATTAAATCTCTGCTATTCCACTGAGCTAGTGACAATGGGCTAACGATCTAAATATGTAAATAAAGTGGAATCCTAACAGCGCGTATCTGCCTACTTTATAAATTTTTCTAGGCTTAAATGCCTAGATGGCGCCCTTTGGTAGTGCGGTGCGGTGCGATGTGAATCTCCCACTTCGTTTGGATCGTTATAATATATATATATATTACTGGTCAAAACATGTTGATTTATCTAATATAAGCTGGAACTCACAAAATGTACTTCAAACCCAGTCAAACCAAAGATTTAGGTCAGGAACCAACCAGGATTTGAACCCATTCCCTAAGCCCCAGATCAAACACCTAATGAATAACATATAATGAAGGCACATGGGAATTTATTCTAAGGCCTGGCACAATGAAACTTGTTTACCAACTACATTATAACTTAACTAACATAAGCATACACACGGTTGTACATGTAGAAGTGGACAAAAGGAAATTTGAATAACTCAAACAAGTTTAGACAATAAAAATAGTTTAATATAGTGAGTTTTTTTAATGTGTGTGTAAATGAGTGGTCTACCAAATGGTAGATACTTGCATATTTGGAGTCATGCTGACTATTTTCATATGCTCTTTTATTAAATAAATAGTATATATACATTAAAACAGGAAAAACTCTCTATATGTATTGCCATTCAGAGCAAGCCAGACTAATCAATGAATTCCAGAAGGCTTGTGCATAAAATGCCCTTCTAGTGCCTACTCATCCATTATCCTCAGACTAGTTTCTGGCTTATTACCTTTGTCAGAGACAAGCCTTGGATCTGAGAGCACTGAAGCTAGATCTTAGGATTTAATGCAACCATCTAGAAGCCACCTTTTATCTCTACTTAACTACAAATCCAACTTAGATACGAGGCTTTTCACTGATGAAGGCCACAAGCCAGAAACTAGTCTGAGAATATTGGTTGAATAAGCCCTAGATGGGGGTTTTATGCATAAGCTTTCTAGTATCCATTGACAATTCTGGCTTGCATTGAAGAGCAATATGTATATAAAGTTCTGCCTGTTTTAATAACAGTTAAGAGCAAGCATAAGAAACAGTGATCATTTAATGTTTATTGGCTTAAACCCAATCCTGCCTAATATATACATTGACACACAACTTTGGTGAGTATGGTATTAAGATGCCAATCGCTTATTAAAAGGATTACATAAGATTACTATTAATTCATTGGTTTACAGTTCTGAAACACATTAACTAACAAATTATGTTTGCAAACCTTCCAGCATTCATTACATATATAAGAAAAATCTATTTTCACATCACTGCAGTCAGGAAAGTCATTAAAATACATTTGTAAAATTATATTTGATTATATGACAATATATTTATTGAAAATTCTTTTAATTAACAGTTGTAAGAAGAATGTTTTATTTCCCCAAGGTAATTTACTCTTAAGTACAAAAATAATAAATTATGACGGTGAGATTGTATAATACGACTGAAATAATATTATATATATATATAACAATTCACTAGAATAAAACTACAAAATTTTAAAAAATGCCTTTATAAAATTAAAATTAAAATTCTTTGCTATAGCCAGCTTTGGCGTATTCCGCCATCTTAAGTAGCAAACCATATATATATATATATTGTTGAGCAGAACACAATTTTAATATTATAACATAAAAACTGGGTGATGAATCAAAAGAAATAATAAACAAAGATATGGTGGTACTGACATGATAGTGATAAAATAAAAGAAACAGGTCATGCTTCTGGATTTAAAATGAAGTCTAAGACCCTCTTGTTAGGGCAGTGCTTAAAGAAAAGTGGTTAGGCATAGTGTGAGTCAGGTTTACTGTAGTCACCAATGTACACAGATCTTTTTCTCATGGAATATGTGCTAAGAAGTTCAACAATCCATAGGACAGATCATAAGTAGAATTCTATGGGTTGATCCTGTCACATCTTCCAGACTAGAAAAGCATGCATATATATATATATATATATATGAAGATAAGCCAAATGTTAATAACGCAGTATGTATAAATGTCACTAATGACATCAAATAGGATTTACTGCTCTAAAATAAATGGCCCCTTATTTTAACTCTTATAATGCATGACTTGTCTAAAAACGAGAAGATTTGACATCACTCTAAATCGGCTACTTTTTATCCCACGTATACATATGATACGTCATTAGAAAGAACATCAAAAGTTCTGTAAGATGGTGCCCTCTTCAGAATAAATTTACAAGTAAAAAATCAATAAAAATGACCATATATGTCAAACAAAACCAAAGCACCGCCTCCTCACCAACTTTTCTTGAATCTTATTGGCTGTCCCACTTCTGTCACAAAGGGAAATGGCTGCCAAAAAGTAAAAAGTTACGTTTGTTTTGATTTTTATTACGAAAATGATAAATGAATGTTTACAACATTTTAAACAATATTTGAATTGAATTACAAATTATTATTGATAAAATAATACTAAAAATCAAATTATTTTAGAAAAATAGTTAAGATATTACCAAGAATTATTTATTTATTGCTACATATTGATCGTAACGTTAAAGTGAAAAAAAAAAGATTGCATCAGCAATATTTTTTGGTTGGTTGAAGAGCGGTTACTTTTATTTCAATGCAATTGAATATTTTTTAAATTATA
Source organism: Epiperipatus broadwayi (assembly GCA_028023455.1). NCBI lineage: Eukaryota > Metazoa > Onychophora > Udeonychophora > Euonychophora > Peripatidae > Epiperipatus > Epiperipatus broadwayi. Next base: position 337,402 of record JAQFVV010006349.1, read on the forward strand.
AATCAAATTTTATTTTTGAAAAGACTTTCGTTTGCTTTCGTAATCTGAGAATTCAGTTATATACTTTTTACAAATGAAACTAACGTATTTATATTATTAAAAGTGATCTATTTTAACAATAGATTTTGTTAAAGTTGTGAGATGGCCAATTACAAGTTTTGATTTTTAACTCATTTGGCCAATTATATAATCATCGTTCAAAGGGTTAATGCAACAATTTATAGAAACAATATGCTATGCCACTATAATATAAAAATAGAGATTTCATTAATAAAATATATGTTATGATTTTACCCTTTCCTTTTTCTGCTATTTAAAACAATTCAATTCCACTTTCATGCATTTTGATAATAACTGTTAACAGTTAAGCAGTTAATATTTTAAGAGTATGAAAAATAATGTAAAGTTAGCAGTTATAAAAAAACAATATGTCATTTTTTCAGAATTTATATAACTAACATTTTAACAGATTTCAAAGTGTTAATTATCTTGAGTGTTGGAATTATCCCATCAAGAATTACTTCATTCTATTTGGAGTTGACCAAATAACAATTTTATAATAAAAAAATAACCTATGTAAATAATATTTATTTTTATAAAGTGCAGACGGTATTGAAACTAAACTCAGAGAGTGCAAATATCTCAAGTGCTTATGACTATCACCGGCCAATCAGATCAACCACTGAGACAGAGAATTTCACAAGAAAAAGGTGGTAGATTTGCACTCTCTCAGTTTAATTTCAATATTGTCTGTGCTTTATAAAAATAAATATTATTTATATATATTTCTGCAAGTTATAACATCGATAAACTACTGTGTACTAAATCGAAAGATTTCACGCTATATGTTTGTAATTTGAACTCAGTGTGTTGAGTGTGAAGATATTTAAGATTCATGCTTTCAGATTTAAGTACTTTAGACTGGCTTGGATATATAGAAAGACAAGTAAAGAAAAAGGTGGAACCACCTTTTCTTGTGAAATTCTTTGTCTCAGTGCTTGATCTGATTGGCTGGTGATAGTCATAAGTGCTTGAGAGATTTGCACTCTCTCAGTTTAATAAAAAACAACAAAAAATGTTGATTCATAAAACAATCTGGTGAGCATATTAATTAATCATACATTATATTTGAAGGGGATGTTAACAATCTTAATTCATGGTGGTTTACTTAAACAGGAGGAAACAAATGATTTTGAGAGATTCAGCTTGTCAGGTTGCTTGAGATTGGCATATTTATAATAACTAAAATAGACATGTAAAATCAAGTAATAAATACATATAAATAAATGACTGCACTAAATTTAAAGAAAGTTAGAGCAGATAAAAAAAAATGTTGAAAACAATTTATATTTTACATATTAGAAAGAAATAAAGTTAAATGATACATTAAGAGAAATCTTGCTAGTATGGTTTGAAATTAGGTAGATTAGATTTACTTTTAGGTTCCAACATGATACTTATTTAAAAAAAATGAGGCTTGTGTATGGTGGTTCAGGGATCCATGTGAAGTCTTAGGTAACAGCAAGCTTCAAATTAGCATTCCAAAGTTCTTAATTTGGGCCTTTACTTCATTCTACAGCAGCAGGATGGTATTGCAATGGAATATTACTTCCATAGAATCTGAAAGGAAATGGGATTTCTATGCAATCATCATACTTTAAAACTTCAAACAAGTGTGTGCTATGTTAACAACATGGCTCTTTCAATAGTATCCTGCTCAGCTATTTGTGGAATGCTTTTAAATACTTATTTCTAACTCAAACTCTAATCTTTGATCTAACAAAATTTTCCATTTTCTTTATCCATTATACTTGAAGATGCAATGATTAGTTAATGTTCCAAAAATATATGCAAATCTATTCTGAGATTGGAAATAGATTTGACAACATTGTTTATAACAAAAGTACAATTTATTAATCTTATTCCCCACTTTATTTTCAGTAAAACTTTAATTAAAAATTCTTTCCCAAGATTAAAACAATATTATATTTCCAACACTTTTATTATTTTTGGACAATTAACAGTTGCATCTGCCATCTGGATTTGGCAAAATATACAATTTAATAGAAAGAAAACAATTTAAAAAGAAAAAGTTTTATAAATGATGTATAATAAAATATTTATCAAATTAATATTCTGGTTAATCTGTTTGCTCCTGTAATATATATATATATATATATATATATATATATTACAGGATATATACTATATATATATATATATATATATATATAGTAGCCAAGTGATTTCACACTCATTCCCGATGCTTTTCTTAGCTTAGCCATTTTACATAGTTACTTGATTTAAAAAATAGTTTGTTTTTATAAGTATCATAAGCATAATAGCTTATATTGCTTTTAATAATTTAATTCATTAATAAAATAACAGTATTATATTAAAATGTGTGCCAGAAAATAGTATTTTAATTGTATAGTAATTTAATTACAAGGCAGAAGGAAGTAGATAATATAAAACTAACTAAAATTAGCTTTTAACTTTTTTTAGAATAGCAGTATTAAGGTTAAATATTAGTTTATTATGGATCTGTTTTAGGGTATGTAAAAGTCATTTTAATATTTAATATTTTTAAATATTTTATTTGGTGGTGGTTATAAATTACAATTAGCTATTTAAAAAGTAATTTATAGATTAACTTAAAGTAAGAATGTCATTTTTTTGTCATAATGGTGTGTGACAGAATGCTGGGAAATTAAGTTTTATTATTGCTAAAGTGGTTTATTTTGAGTTTTTAAAACTTATTTTAAAAAAGAAATGTATAAACAGATGATTATAATATTGGTTAAAGTGGTTTAATGAATAAAATAGGTGTTAATTTAAATAAATATCCTAAAGGTTCAATCAGTCGATGTATGAATAATGTGTTAATTTTTTTAATATTTTTTTATAAGAAAACATTGTTAGATCACATCTTTTTTTTAAAATATCTAGATCAAAATGACATCCGCAATTGATTAATATTTTTTTTCTATTCTCTTCTGGTTTTCTAGCTTGAATGCTTGAGACAAGATAAAAATATCAAAGTAGTATTTTTTTTATAATTTTATTATTTTTCTTAAAGATATTTAATTTAAAGTTAAACATTAACAAGACAACAATGAAGCTCAGGTAACTCCTTAGTTAACCTACTTTTTGATAACTGAATTATTGTTAAGCTTTCCAGATTACTGTAAAAATGCTTCAAGGGAGTTTTATCATTTTTACTAACTATTTCAATAAAACTAATTATGAAACAAGTTTTAACATTAAGCAGTTGTTTTATTTATCTATGAATTTGATAACTGAAATTAAACAGAACAATTGTCCAATTCTTGTCTTGATTATTTATCCTGTAAATGGGATAAACATTAAAAGAAGAAAATTAAAATGCACAAAATATTTAAACATATTCAAAGTTTAAAAATGCATTGTTATTTTGACTATTTGATGTCTAAAATTATTATTTGCCATTGAAACTGTTTATAGAATAATTTTAAAAAAATGTCTAAATAATTAGCTTGCTTTAAAAGTAGTTATTTGCATATAAAAAAAACTGTGCAACAGGAAATAAAGCAATTATAAATGTTTTGCTATGCTAGAACCATTCCATTCAAACTTTTGGAAAACAATAATTGGCTATTATAAGAAATATAAAATATTGACTTGCAAATCTATGCTATAAAGTTTGTAGAAATTATTCTAAAGACATTTTGATGAGCCAAATTATTTACTCCCTACTAACAAGATTGCTTTCTGAATTTTATTGTGAAAAATATTAAAGAATAACTTGGAAATGCCCCATTATTTTATGCAAATAAATTTGAAAATGCCCAAAATATATGCTTAAGACAAAAAAATGAAGCTTTATAATTATTTAAATAAAACAGAGGGATCCCAAAGAAGTGTTTTTTAGCTGAATAAGTTATTCTGTTTGTAATTTCCATAGTTACCAGGTCATTATTGTTTTATATTTATTTATGCATTGTCGATATAAAAAATGCATTTAGAACTAAGAACTAAATCATATATAAGAACTATTTATATGTTTTGTTTTGAAAATTTTTTTGCCATGTGTGAGATAATAGTTTGACTAGAAGCTTTACAGTAAGAATTAATATTATATGCACTTAACAGATGGCTCAGTGCACTCACTTATGAACTATTGTTTTTTTTAATATTGTACCAATCAAAACACATTTATCCATCAAACATGAGCTGTAACTCACAAAATATACTTCAAACTCAGGAAAACCTGAGATTTAGGTCAGGGACCAGCCAGGATTCGAACCCCCTCTCTAAGCCCCAGATCAAACACCTAATGAGTAACATAACAATGATGGCACATGAGAATTAATTTTAAATCTGGCCCAACTAGCAGAGTGAAGAAGACAATGAGATATCTATTAACTATGACTTAACTAAAATATGTATATGCATGGCTGTATGTTTGGAAGTGGAGAAAAAGGAATTCAAACTACTCAAATAAGTTAGACAATAAAAATTAGTTTAATATAATGACAAATTATTTACACACATTTATAAATTGCAAACAGTAGTATGTGAGTGAATGAGCAAGTGGTCTACCAAATGATAGATAATTATATATTGTCATTCATGCTATTATTTTTCATATGCTCTTTTATTAGCTAAATAATACATTATAAATAAACAAACATCTTTGGTGGGTCCAATATTAAGATGTCAATCATTTATTAAAAGGATTACATAATATTGCCATTAACACTTTGATTTACAGTTCTGAAACATGGTGACTAACATTATGATTTCAGGGAGCATTCTGGGATTCATTACAGATATAATATAAACTATTTTCATGCCATTAGGTTGGGAAAATAAATAAAACATATTAGAAAATTACATTTAAATTTATGACAAAATATTTATTAAAAAACATATAAAAGTCAAAACGTTTGATTTTCTCCAAGGCAGATACTCTTAAACACAGAAATAAATTATGATGGTAGGATTGTATAATAAAACTAAAATAATATTAATAATTAATCTAGCTAGTACTATTTGGTATTATATATATTTTTTGAAAAGAGCACAATTTCACTATTATTACAGCACTATAATTAGGTCATGAGCAGAAGAAATAATATGAATAAAAGGCGGTACTGACATAGGCAGAGAACTTAAATTTTAATTGATGGTTCAGATATTGCTTATTATTAGTATGATTAAAATTTTGAATATGACTTTAGTTAGTTATAGTGATGTTTGTATCTTGTCATTGTTAGTTATAGTATTGCTTATATTATATTTATTATTGTGATTGATGGAGTGGATAAGTGCCCCATCTTTATCATATTCTGTTCCATGAGGTGATTGTGCTTATTTTTAGTGATTATTATCACATCTTATATAAGGTACCTAGATCCTTAGAGAGATTCCTATATTTCTTGGTGTCTTTCCATGTTTTCCTGATGTGCTGCAACAAAAGTCCAGGCATTCCCGTTGCCTCAGAAGTAGGTGTTTGAAAGCCACCATTCTTATGATGTATTTATTGATTTATACTAGTTTGCACTGTGGAGCCTGGGTTTGGATTATCATGCACAATGTATTTAAAGCTAGTTTTCCACCATAGTAGGTAAGATTGTATTGTGTTTTGGATATGTGATTGCAAGATAAGTTACATTGAAGGATTTAGTTTTTTCAGGTTGCACTCAATTGTTTTAGGGCTTAAAGATGTAACAATGTTTGTATTGTGCTATTATGATACTGTAATCAGACACAAGCTAACCATCAACAGTTAGTGATTTTAAATGTTTAACTTGTAAGACTATGGCCAGAAAATGCAATCCACACATGTTATGAAGATGCAGTGATAATCCAGAACTTCTCCACTGGGTATAGTCATTTACTTTTAACATTTTGTGTAATTTATATTATGTGGACAATAATTTTTTTAACTTTATGTGTGCAAATGACTCCTGATAAGTCTCCCATACATTTTATTCATTTATTTAGTTATTTGTTAGCTCATAATCCTCAACAATAGGAGAGTCTTTATTTGTAATTTGAGAGTTATTTTAAATATGCCAGCTATTGCTTACATGTAGTCAGCAAATAATTTCAAGCATTGGCAAATCAGTCAGTCAATCCTGGTGACCAATTTTTATAATGATTTAATTTAGAGTAAATTAATAAGGAGAAATAATATGCTAATAAGCTAATGATTAATCCCTGTAAACATATAAATTTATAATGCCCAAAATTGTTTAAGGAATTGCTTATTTTGGAGATGTATAAAATAGGCTAGTGTTAACTCTCCATTTAAATATACTGTTAAATAGGGTGATTTATGTAAAATGATTTTTTTTTTAAATGAAGCCTTAGTAATTTATGTATAAGACCAAAATATTTTGTTAAATACTGTCAGTCAAATGACTATATTTATTAACAATGCTATCTATGCACTGTTTCCAAGTTGATGTGACTTTTATTTTATTATATTATATTATGAAAAAAATTATTGAGTATTCATTTAAAACAAATTCAGTTTCTGTTTATTTCTTTTATGTGTTATTGCTTGGTTTCACAATATTAATTATTTCATTTAATTAATGCCATACATCATACTTGTCTATCCACAGAAAGAAATAAAGTTATGCATACAATTGTGATTTCTGGATGAAATCACTGTAACAGATACATTACATTTCCAGATATCAAAAGTAATATTTTGCTTAAGAATGATTTTAAACCTGTTATCTTCTAGGATAGCAGATAGTGTAATATAAAGTAAAAATGGTTTACTGTTTTAGAAGATTAACCATAATATTTTAGACTACACACTATTGTATTATTTTAATGTCAAGGTCCATCTTACATTTAGTTGCTTAAGAAAATTGTCTGTGGGAATGTGGAATGACATAAAAAGCACTCTTGTCTTTCTTCCATCTCGAGTGATGTCCTAGGTAAAATGGCTATAATTAGCCTAAAGTCTGAATATTTTAATTCACAATTAAATATTTGGATAAATATCCTTTTAATAATTTTGATAAATATTGTTGCCTTGGAGTAGGATGTGGTCACTTTAAGTAAGTGTTTGTTTCTTATAGTCAAGCAGGATAGCATTCGTTATTCATTTATATGTTCATTTACTTGATAGGCAACTTCATATTAGTGTTTTTCACAAGAGTACAGTAGGAAACCTCAGATCATTTACTCTTGTTGTTTTTGCATTGATTCACTTAATTTTCTATATCTCAATATTAAATATTACTAGTATAGAATAAGAATTTCTTATTTATTCCCTGTGCTAGAAGGAGAGCATATTTTATGGTAGTTTGTCTCATTTAAATTATTAAAATTATGCTATCAGTAGCAATAACAAGCATAGTGTTTATTTCAAAATATGAGATAAGAAATTTGAGTAGTATATATGTACTATTACATTTATATATATATATAATAAAATAAAATAACCGTTAATTAAAAACAAAATTGTAATTATAATAGAAATAATAAATTTAACGGTTTACAAACTATTACAAACAATCCTTAAATATGCAGAAGTACTGTCTGTTAATTTCTTAAACCTACTTCAACTGCCATTAAATTCAAAAACAAAAGTGGAAGCAAACTTCATCAATTCAAATTCCAATGCATTTTATTCCTGTTTATAAAAATTGCCTCTTTATTTTTTTTTACTATGGTTTCTCTCTTATATATATATTTCTTCACAAACTTGTGTTCAGGGAGGTTAAGTACTATAAATATTTGATAAATTACAAAATTTCCTCAATAATCTATTTCCCATTATTATTATTATTATTATTATTATTATTATTATTATTATTATTATTATTATTATTATTATTATTATTATTATTATTATTATTATTATTATTATTATTATTATTATTATTATTATTATTATTATTATTATTTTTAAATGGACTTAAAATAAATTATGATATTATTATTATTCTGTCTGAAACATGGATTTCTAATGAGGAACAATATTTATATGTTTTGGACGGTTATAAGAGTTTACTAGCGCCACGTTCGTATTCGCGATCAAGAGGTCTAATGATTTTTATAAAAAATGACTTAAATTATATTTATGAGATTCTCAGGTTTACAACCGCTGAATCAATATTGGTAACGCTTAATTTTCCAAACGGAGTTCTCTCATTAATAGCAATATATAGATCGTGTACTAGTTCTATTACAACATTTATTTATGAACTTGATAATTTGTTATCTAATTTGTGTTCGTCTTCTGTTGTAATGATTGGTGATATAAATATTGATTTATTGAGTGGGGAACATAATTCTACCTGTGGATATTTGGATTTATTATATAGTTGTGGTTTTGATCAGTTGATTTTTTCACCTACGCGCATAACGCCAAATTGTAAATCTCTGCTTGATCATATTTTTATTAGACTTGATCAGGATTATAATTTTGAATCTGGTGTATCTGAATTAAATATTACTGATCATTTTGCAATTTTTTTAAAATTGTCTATGATTCGTAATAATTCGATTAGCTGTAGGTATGTTGATAAATTATCACATATTAAATTAAATCGTTTATTATCTATTCAAAACTGGGATTGTATTTTTGATTTGGATAATGTTGATAAAGCTTTTTTAGAATTGCAAAATATTTGTTGTTCTTTGATTGATAAGGCTACTTGTCGTATTAAACTAAATAATAAAAATAGAAAACGTTCTTTGTGGATTTCAGATCAGTTGATTGAAAAAATTAATTATAGAAATAGGTTAAAACGTTCTGCCAGTTCAATTGTCTTAAAGCAGATTAATAAAGAAATTAAATGTGATATTAAAATAGCAAAATCGAATTATTATAGGGAATTTCTTTGTAATAAAAATGTTTCTTTAAAGTGGAAAGCAATAAACTCTTTGGTTAAAAAATCTTCTGATCAAATTACTTATGTTAAGAATAATGATGTCATGTTAGAGGTACAAGGTAATGAAAAATACGTGGCTGATCTTTTTAATAATTTCTTTGTATATAAACCACACATAGAACCATCTATTAATGATATGACTTCTACATTTGTTTCTGATACTTTCTTTTGTTCAAATGTTTCCGATGTTCAGTTATCACATCTGATCCACGATTTAAAAAATGTTCGCTCTTCTGGATTAGATAAATTAACATCCCAAATTGTGAAAGATAATAAATTAGCTTTTATACCTGTATTAGTTTATTTGTTTAACCTATCTTTATCTTCTGGTGTATTTCCTGAATGTTTGAAAGTAGGGATTATTACACCCATTTTTAAAAAAGGTGATCCTTTGATTATTAGCAATTATAGACCTATTTCTATAATATCTGTTGTTGCTAAATTATTTGAGATGGCAGTTAAGGATAAGATGATGTCATTTTTGAATGTTCATAAAGTGTTTTCTGTGTATCAGTTTGGCTTTGTTGCTGGAAAGAGTACTTTAGATGCTATTTATAACCATGTACATAATGTGACATTATCATTGGATAAGGGTCTCAAGACAGCAGCTGTTTATTTGGATTTATCCAAAGCATTCGACTCTGTTAATCATACAGTTTTGTTACATCATTTGTGTTCATATGGTTTTAGAGGTCATTTTGCTTCTTGGTTGTTAAGTTACATGAAGGATAGGAGACAGGCTACTAAAATACATGGTATTATTGGAGAATTTGGATTAGTTAATCATGGTGTTCCACAAGGTTCTGTACTTGGCCCTATACTGTTTTTAATTTATATAAATGACATTTTTAATTTATCTTTGAATTCAAAGATTTATGGGTTTGCTGATGATATTGCTTTGTCTTGTGATGCTGTTTCATATAGTATTCTGGAGCAATTGATTAATAAAGATCTAGAATTAATAAGTAACTGGCTTATGATAAATTATTTAACGGTTAATAGTAATAAAACCAGAGGTATTCTGTTCTCTTATAAACACTGCACACATTCAATTAGTATTAGGATTTGTAATCAGTATAATATTCATTCAAAAAGTAATTGTACATGTTGTAACATTAGTTTTGTTGATAATTATTGCTATTTAGGCATTTATATTGATTCAAGGTTATCTTGGTCTAAACACATTGTCTACTTATGTTCTTGATTACGTAAAATTAATTATTTATTTTATTATCTGGTTAAATTCATACCTAGATCTACTTTGATGACTATATATTTTGCTTGTTATCAGAGTATATTATGTTACAATATTTCCATTTGGGGTGGCTCTACTGATTACTCACTATCTCAATTACATACTTTGCAAAATTATACAATGCGTATTATTTTTGGTAGACATAGATTGACCTCTGTGCGAGATATATATGTCAATTCTGGTGTGTTGTCTGTTTCTAAACTATATAAGTTTAGAATTATCATTGATATATATCGTCGTCGTCGCTTTTTACTGTGTCGTAAAGTATCAATTATAAATACCCGCTTGGCTAACAAATTTCAACTGGTGGTTCCAGATTTTTCTTTAGAAAGCAGTCGCAGGCAATTTAGTTACAATGGACTCAGGCTCTTTAATTCTTTTATTACTGACTGTTCAATTGATGTTAATAATTTATCTTTTTATATTTTTAAAAATTATTTAAAATTTTGGTTATTGTCTCATGTGTAATATATTGATTAATTAATGTGTATGTATATATATATATATTATTGTTTAATATATATATATATATATATATATATATTTGGTTGTATTTATTCTTATATTATTTGTTTTTGGTTTACTTGTTTTAGTATTTATAGTATAGTAATGTATTTTATTATTATTGTTGTTATTTTTGTTGGTGTTTTTGTTTTTGATTTGTAATTAATAATTTAAGAAAACTCCTAGCACAAGTTTATCTTGTTTGGAGTATTTCTCCTTTTTATATATATGTGTATTGTTTGATTAATAATAAATAAATAAATTATTATTATTATTATTATTATTATTATTATTATTATTATTATTATTATTATTATTATTATTATTATTATTATTATTATTATTATTATTATTATTATTATTATTATTATTATTATTATTATTATTATTATTATTATTATTATTATTATTATTATTATTATTATTATTATTATTATTATTATTATTATTATTATTATTATTATTATTATTATTATTATTATTATTATTATTATTATTATTATTATGCTCTGATTGTTTGGCTGTATTGTATGATTTTTTTCTCACCAATGTATTTTAATGTGAAGAAAAAAATAATAGTAAAAAGATATTGAAAAGCTAAAATTTATAATTTTGAGGCACGCTTCTCAGAAATATACATGAAATATATATATATATACAACTAAAGGAGCAGAATAGGACATAGGGTTTGAATATAGATTAGTAGATAGAATCACGAAGCTCAATCTTGGGCTAAGATTGATTGCTTCAATATATATAATATTAATTAATAAATGCACAAAATAAATAAAAAATACATTTAAATCTTATATTATTGTTAAACAAAAAATGCACATTTGCATGAGGAAAACACTTACAACCCCGTGCTTATCATAAGGCATAAAAAGTTTATATTATTGCTAGGTCCTTCAAAATTGTTTCTTTTATTTCCTGCAATTTATTGAAGACATATCTATCTGTGTCTACTTTTATATCTATCTTTGCCTATTTTATAGTTGTAGTTGTTGGGTGGGTCTCTAGTTTTGTTACTTCAATGTACAATTTTCAACTATTATAATATGATGCCACCATACTTATATAGCATACATTTAATAAAAAATTATATTAGCAAAATTTCTAAATTAATATGAAGTAGATTTTTTTATCTGAAAATCTTTTTTTCTACATAAATATAAATTTGAGACATAGCAAAGCATCTGTCTCAATATAACAAAAATTGAAGTCAAACATATCATTTGTTGAGAAGAAATAAATTACATCTCTCAAAGTAGATAATTCTATAATTATTCTCCCTTCTGACAAAGGCAATCCAACAATTGAAATGGATACAACTGATTATGACAACAACAACAAAATTCTAATAGCAGGACAATATAGAAAAGTGGCCAAAATTGCAGTACCGATTATAGAAACAAAGTTAAAGCATTAATCAAAAAGCATTGCAGGTACTTCACAAATTCAAAAAAAAAGTAAAATAAAATCATAATTCAACAAAATTCCTCATCTTTATGGTCTATGTAAAATCCATAAGGATGATGTTCCATTAAGACCTATTGTTAGTTCTAGAAATTCACTTTGCCAAAATTTGTCAAAATGTATTTTCATAGTTGTAAGTCCATTAGCATACAAGACCCAGTCCATTGTCAGTGATTCTAGACACATAGATTTAATCAAAAACATGGAAAATTGAAAAAAACAACTTACTTATAAGCTTTGATGTGGAATGTTTATTCACAAATGTACCATGTAAAGAAGCATTTTTATTGTGAGGAAAAGATTAAATGGAGATAATAGTTTACAAACCAGAACAGCTTTTTCTATTAATAATATAATGTAACAATTAACATTCTCCATAAAAAACAAACTACTGTCAATATAACACAGAATTCTTCCAACAAAATCAAAAAATGGCTATGGGCTCACCATTGTCACTTGTGATTAGCAATATTTATAGTGGAAGAACTTGAACACATTCACAAAAACTACTCCATATCCATTAAAGTTTGGATTCATTATGTAGATGATACATTTGTTGTATGGTCACATGGTAAAGCATTGCAACAAACTTTCTGGGAATACGTCAACAATATAACCCTTCAATTAAATTCATAATAGAATTAAAACAAAAACAAAAATTAGCATTCTTATGTGTTCTTGTGACAAGACTCCCTCATGGCCAAATGAAAACTATAGTTTACCAAAAATCCATAAAAACATAAAAATATCTAGCCTATATACCCAATCACACCAGAAACACAAAACATGGAGTTTTACTATCGCTATAAAATAGAGTAAAATAGTTTTTTTTTCAAAAACCAGTGATTTAGAAAAAGAAAAGATCTATATAGAAGAAACCCTTATGAAAAATGGTAACCTATCAGCTTTTATTAAGAAAAAGAACCAGCAAATGAAAAAGACAGATATTGATACTTTAGTGTATCCATTCATTCCAGAAATAGCAGACACATTTCGAAAAAATTTTCAATCAGTATAAGATCACAACAATATTCCAGAACTATACCACACTATAAAGAATTCTAAAATCTATAAAACCTAAACTTGAAATGCTGAAAAGAAAAAAAAAACTACATCTATGAAATACTATATGATTTGTGGAAGAACATATATTGGTGAGATCATCCCACTAAAAAATGCTTGCAAGAACACAAACTGATGATTAGATGAGAGAAAACAGATGTGTCCAAGGTAGCAGACCATATATGTGCCAATAAACATATGGTGAATTGGGAAAATACAAAAACATTGAATAGAGAATAAAAGGTACAAAAAAGGAAATTTAAAGAAGCTGATCCCATGACAACAGCAAATAAAATCCATAAACCAACACAGTAGACTATACATAATGTATGGAAACCGCTAATCAACTTTACTCTTAGGAATATATATATATATATATATATATATATATATATATATATATATATATATATATATATATATATATATATATATATAAAAAATATATATATATATATATATGAAATTTCTACTGACTGTTGCCTTTGATAAGATTTCTCATTTGGTTAGAGAATTATATTAAAATTCAATACTCAAGAAAATAATGATCCTGATTTGAATCCATGCTAGTACTGTCACTGCTCAGGTCAACAACACCTGAAGAAAAGGGGAAAACAATACCACTTGAAACACTGTGCATATACTAAACTGTTTGATGTGTGATTACTAACAGTTGAAAGTATTTGGAATATTTAAATAAAGTTATTTTTTCTAAAGACATTAGATGATGGACATAGTCCAATATAAATATGCATCATCACAAACTTTCATGAAAACTATATATATAATTAACAATCACCATATGGTCTGAAAATTACTGAAAATATTCACCCACACCAGATAATGCATATAAATTATTTAAACTTAATTTTAAAAATTATCTTAATTTTTATGACTACTGCTATTTCCATATTTTATTTTTATTTTTCAATCAGCAATATTGCTTAATTGAATCTACTATATTTGAAAAGAAATTAATTCAAATAATAAAAATCACAATTTTAAAACATTTTAATAAATAGACATTAAACAGCAAGTTAATCTTAATTTCACTTGATTTAAATAAAACATGAATACAATTTTAAAGCATTAGGCTATTAATAGTAAAATAATCACAAAATAGAATCAAGTAAAAAATAAAATGCGAGCAATTTGTAATAAAATTATAGCCTTTTAAAAACAGTTAATATTTTTAAAAATAATTATATATTTTATGATTAAATTAATTCAAATTATTTGAATATTTTGCATATAAAGGTCAATTAATGAAGCTAATTTAAATACGAATTTATCAAAAACAATTTGCTAATTGCATTAATATAAATTCATAACGTCAATAGTTCCATAGGTATTTACTGGGTTGGGATAAATAAAGAAAAACATACATTATATATATTCATAGTCTCATAAGACTATTATTATATCAAAATATTATTTTAACAAATCCGAACGTCTTTATAACTTAGTTAATGTCCTAATATCTTATTAAATCCTGGCAAAAGTGTTCAACATTTCTAATTTTTCAAAAGTATTGTTTTTATACTGTCTCCAGAGGTAAAAATAAACCTAAGCATTAGTTCTGCACATTAGTAATTAGTCATTTCTTTGATAAAATGTTGAAATCTAAAATCATTATTTGAATTGACTGCTTGTTAAAGTAAACGAAAATAATTAATAAAGATTAATAAAGAAAGTTATGTAAAAAAATTTTGGTATTCTAGTATTGTGCTAAATGAAAATAAGAAGATATAGATTGGTAAACCATACTGGTATGCTTAATAGCTGTATATAAATAATGCTATTATCTCAAACATTTTCAAAATTGAATAATTATCAGAGGAAAATATTATGAATATACATGTTCCTGTTAATTCAAGTAATAAAATAAAAAAAACTAGATAATCGACCATAAGTATATTGAATTATCAAATAAGAAATAATAAATATACTAAATAGATAACTGTTAGATAAATGCTGGCTTTTGGTTGGTATTTTTAGATCTAGTGTCTGTAGATATCCTAGTGACTCTCGGAGAAGTTCCAAAGCATGAAACCAATGTCAGAGGTTTGGTGGGGGGTTCCTGTCAGAGATATTTTAAATGCTTTCTCTGTCTAACCATTTATCACAAAGCTTGTTGAGAAATTGGCAATGCTCAATGTTTACATCTTACAAGCTTAAGAGAATTGGGTCTTGTGATCTATGACTCTATTTTTCATTTGACTATTTATAGCCTCTACTTTAAGTCTTATGCAATGTTATATTGCTAAGACTACTAATATTTGGTGTGGCTGAAGATCTCTCAGACCATATAGCTATTTGAGTTGGATATCAGGGTTTGAAGACATGTAGATGTGTGAAGATTTCAGATTTTTCACTCAATAGATAACTTTGAGATAAATGCTGGTGGTATTTTTAGATCTAGTCTCCAAAGCTATCCTAGAGCCTCTCTGAGGTGTTCCAAAGCATGAAAACATGGTCAGAGGGTTGGGGGGAGGCATTCCTGACAGAGATATTTTAAATGCTTTCTCTGGCTAAGCATTTATCATAAACTTTTTGAGCAATTGACAATGCACACTGTTTATAACAAATATACCTGTTTTAGAAACATTCCAAATTTTAAATTAATTTTTTTCCAATTCTTTTTTTAACACTGACTATTCTATAAATATGATTTTGCATATTAAACAAATAGATCATTTTAAGTAAAAACTACAAAATACACAAATGTAATTAATCTCAATTTAATACAAATGCCAATCAGTTTTAACATTAGAAAGTTATGGTCTCACAACATATGTGAGTAATTGAATGTCTTTTAACCTTCAATTTTATTTTATTGCATTGAAAAAAAAACCAACTTTGCATTATTGAAATAATATTATACAACTAATATTTATAAAAGTTAATTAATGTGCCTACTTACTTTAGATGCTATTTTTATGAATTTTCACTTTTTCTATACAAATTTACATTTAACTATATAGATTTTAAGACACATGCAAACATTTGTATTACCTATTCTTGAGTTGGTTTTATTATCAATATACTGTTTCAAATTATTTAATTATGAGTTCAAATCTCATCTTCTTTCTAAGCAAACTTCATATTGTCTAACAAATGACTATATGCAATGGTCAGTTTCATAAGCTCTGCTAACACGCTGTGGATTCCAAACCAAATCCAAAACTCAGCACTCTTGTATAGGTAAGTCTTCCAATGGATTACCAAGTTTGAACCTATTTGCTTGTGTTCTACAGCCTCTACTACATGAACAACACACCTGAAGCTACTGATAGTACATTTCCCTTCTATGCCCAGGAATCAGGGAGAAATGAGAGACACTAAATATATAAACCCACCCTAGTTTCATCAACTAATAATCTATAGATGGTACAAATATAATACTAATATTTAACTTATTTAAAATTGGTGATCAGAAATGAGATAGATACTATGGTGGCTCATATATATAGATACTAACAATGACAGATGCAGTTCAATATAAAGTTTAATAAAGATACAAATAATTTTACAAATATTAATAAACTGTCTGTATTAATCAGGCAGATAGCACAGTAAAGTGGCAATAAATATTAGCAAATTTACAGATGTTAAATTATTACAGATTATTTCATCATAGTGGTATATTTAACTAAATAAATCTCTATACATTTGAGGATAACTAGATGGTATAGTATATTAGATTAATATGTCTTAATGGAGTGTTCTCTAGTTGGATTATGGGCTGCAAGAATGTGATATATATATATATATATATATATCTATATATATATATATATATATATATATATATATATATATGTAACCATGGGTATAATGATACATATTATTAAATTCATAATTACTGCAGTTTACTAATAATCAAATAATAAACATGCTTATAATGTCAGAATATTGTAGACTCATCATTCATTGGCAGAGGAAAGATTAAGTCATGTGAGAGCTGAATGCTCTATAACAGAAATCAAATTAATAGGACATTGGTGGTGCTGATGGAGGTTATATGCAAGATTATGGAAGAACAGACTATTTAAACTGCAAGGCTTTGTCAATATATAGATTACAGACTGATATATTGTCATTTATCCACAAAAGAGTTCAGCACTATAGTATCATCATGGGATGAATCCTGAACATCGTAAACTCTATGACTGCATGACTAAAGGTCCGTATTTGGAGGTGAGACTTCTATGTCCAATTTGATATGGGAACAAAAAGATTAGGATGGTCATGGATATATACACCTGAAGAATATTGACAAAGGGAAATAAATTATGATATGATATACATATGTACCATCAGCACATGTATAAATGGATTAAATTATGATATTAGTGGGAGCTTGCTCTTTAAATTGGGCATTACAGTATGATGATGCTTAATCTATTTCTAAATATCTATTTTAAAGAAGTTTACCTATTCACTATTTCAAATTAAAATAATTTAATAAATATAGATTATAACTATATCTAATAGGATAATAATAAGAACTCCATGGGCGCCAAAGCATCATAAAAAAACTTTAGAAATTTCATACATCATCATGCATTATGATAATACATTTGTAGTTATAATTTTGTGCACACACTTGTATATTGTGTATAAACCAAAATGAATATTAATATGTGTAAAATCATATAAATAGATTATGATAATTTGATTATGTGTTATATGTATATACTGAGATTCATTTAATTCCCACAAATATATATGCTGTAAGATAAACATCCGAGCTACCAAGTTTGCTAAGGGATGTGGTGCAAATAATGACCATTTATTTAAGCAAGCCACACAATGATGTAGTGGCCTGTTCACTAGAGAGAGAGAGAGAGAGATTGAAGGTCATTCACTTGGTTGAGGTTATTTAGGCATATTATTATGAAAGTTGAATACAAAATAATTCAATAAATATTTAAAAGTGTTTACCCTACTAAGAATGACTTAGTTAGATTACATAGATAGAGATTATACATAATGGTGACACAATTATAAGATTACAGTACAATTTAAATGACAGATAAATTAATTATACAGAAGCTATAGCTTAAATAAAATTACAGAGAGTACTCAAGGGCTCTTGGGATACACAGTTAGCTCATTTGATCAGTTGAAGTGGCTTTGTGCATTTAGTTATCACATGAAACACAAATTGTTCATCAGATTATATTCCAGTAGGTTTTTGGCTTTCCTTCATGTTCACTTCAGGATTCAGATTATCATCAGCAGCATATTTCTCTGTAATTGATTTCTCCAGTGACAGCGGTAGTTCACACACATCTTCTACTTATAGTGGGATGCATATAGGTGGTTTGAGAATTCAGGATGACCATTCTCTGAATAGAAAAATAGCACCCTGCCTACTTCTATTCCACCATTTTATTTTCATCTGTGTAGAGTCTGGAATGCAAGTTCTTCTGTCACCATTCAAATTAATACTATTGTTTCAACTTTATCATCTATATATATACCAGTAAGACATATAGCTAATCTCTGATACACTTGCCCTGAGGTGTAATAATCCATTAAAACATTACCTCCCTGCCTATTGCTGTTTTTATCTATTTGAATATTGAAAGACGATAACAGGATGTTGTAGATACATTTTGTTTGTTAGAATTTGAGTAATTTTAAGATTAAAATCTTATAAGCCAATACCTGTTGTTTTCATTCTTGTTGGCAAAATACTTAAGCCATTAACACATGCCTGTGATGTTTCATTAGTGAAGTCTATTGTTTACTCTCCCTGACCTCATTTACTTTTAATAAAATTGTGGCATGATATTTTACTAATTTTAAATAAATAAAATATTATTATTTAACAGCATGTTTGAATATGAATATTTAAATAATATTACTTTAACCCATTGGAGAATCAAATAAGAATAAAACATTACTTTCTGTTGCAGTTTTATGGATAATATTGAAGATTGATTAACACTATATTAATAAAATTGAAATATGTGTGTAAATTCAGTATGGAAATAAACACACTGTTTCACTTATATATATTTAGAATCCCCTCCCCCTCAAATTAAGATGACACAAGTTAAAGCCAAGTAAAACTAATGCTATTTTAGTTGATAAAATATTAAAGAAAAAAGTAAAGGAAGAAGTAACAAAATTTGACAGCAATTAAAATAATAGCTTGATAACTACTTTTCCAAATTTAAAATGTTTCAGTTAAAAAGAAAAAAGGGAGAAAAGCAAATAAGAAAGTATAAATCTTTCTTTATTAAAACTTATAAATTCAAGTTAAAAATCAATTAAATAAAAATATTTAAACATTATACTCAGCTTGGAAAATATTATATAAAGCTGAATGGTTGTAGTAATAATTTAATTAAAGGTGTCAAGTCACTGTGCCACAGAAAAAAATGATTAAGATCCTGAAAAATATGTAGACAGATAAAGAATTTAATTAAAAGCAATGACACCTGGGTCTTGTTTTATTCAATAAATAGGTTCCTCAGAAAATGCACACAAAAGAAATTGCACAAAAATACACTTAACTTACCTCGTAAAATGGGGGATACATACTGTAATTTTCAAAAATTGCATAAAAGCAAAGCAACAACATAAAATTACTTTAAAATTCACATAAAAAAATAAGGAAATAAAATATGACTAATAAAAAAATTCAAATTTGAAAAAATTGATACAAGATAAACTTTTTTACTTTTTGTTTTAACTACAGTATTTAATCTTATTCAAAACAATATATTTTTATGCATAATTTACAGTATTTAAATTTTTTATACATGTAGAGTATTTTAATCATTAACATTATTTGATGATATGCAAGTTTGTTTGTGAACTAGTAAGGCACCAGTTTCATCACAAGAGAAAATACAAATAGTGCCAACTTCATTTTTTTAATTGCTTTTACAGTTTACTCACCCAAACTAAAATGTTTTTCAATTGCTGTTGATCCTTCCCATTTTGCTAAGCAATGTAAAATTGAAATTTCTGTTTCCAAAGACATTTTCTTGTGTGTTTTTTTCCTCTCCATTAGGATAAACTAAAAGTTTAAAATAAAAATAAGAACTTAGACTTATGATGATAAAAAGACACCTACTCACCACTGTTGGGTAAAATTTAATTAAAACTAACAATTAAAAATTAAATTCTTATTTTTGTCTTTATTTTTTAAATTTTCAATTCCGTTTATAAATCAAACTTCATTGTTTTACATCACATTAATTTCAGATCACACTACATAATTTTTAAATTGTTAATTATAATTAAACATCAGATTTTAATTTTTAATTGTCAAATTTAATTGTGCCCACCACTGTTACTCACCTTTTAAAAATAAACTTGGGGACACTAAATGATTAATTGATTATGTATCCTTTTTCAAAAAAGCAAAAATAGAATATGATTTAAAATGCAAAAACAACAATGTGCATAATATATGCATTTATAACATTTGAACAGATTTACATTATAATCTTTTAAAATTTAATGTGTGTATATAAAATGGAGAAATCCTGATTTTAAGTGAATTATGAACTGCTTTATTGCATAGAGTCTATTATAGTACTATTATAAAGTGCTGAAAATATTGAAATTATTAGATGGAAGTCAAACTCCGATAATGTGCATTACTTTAAATATGATGTGTGATTGCACAAAATTTATAATATTTAAAGTAGTAGTGCATTATTGGAGGTCGACTTATTATCTAATACTTTTTATTGCATAAAAAAACCATGTACAAAGATATTAAGAAGAAGCATGAATCACATAACTTCAAAATTGCTTTAAAAAATCCACATAAAATGAGAGCTGGGTGTACTAATTAAAAGGTTTTTTCCCATTAAAAGGTAAATTGCCCAATGATAGAGATTAAAATATGGTTTAGAATGGAAAGGCATTGCCACCAATGCATGTAAAATGAATCCATAGACAGTGTGACAGAAGTATAAATAGGGCTGGAAAATAATGAGAAATGCAGACATTAATTATTAAGTCAGTTGACATCAGGAAATGAATTCTTGACAAGTAAAAGTTGGTTATAGTTGTCAGAATCAACTCATGACCAGTTAAAACACAAAAAGCAAAAGCCAAGCTATAGGGAAATTAGATGAAACCATTGGACTGCCTAATGAAGAATCAGCTTAACATATTCAGATAAACAGCTCTCTCTCTCTCTCTCATTCTCACTCTGTCCATATCCATGTAAAAGTCTCCAAGCCTTGCCTAGAATTTTCAATGTTTTATTCAGATCCAAAACAGATCCCGTATATTTGAAAATTCCCAACAATAAAGGAAAAACATATGAATTCTGAGGTAAATAATTATTTAAAGTTGCATTCGAAATATAAAGAAATGATTCAATTATAATAAAATGCAAATGAAGATTATAGCCATTAATTTTAAAGAAAAGTATTTGAACATGCCTCAAAAATTGCAATATGTGGTTCAAAGACTTATAAATATGTGTTTGTTTGTTTTGTTTTGCTTTTTAATAAAGCAATTATTAGTTAAAGCATTTGGATTAGTAGATAAACTAAAAATCTTTTTCTTTTTCTTAAATATTATGTAAGCTTATAAAAAGAAAAAAAAAGGAAAAAATAAATGTTTAAACACTCAATCATTAATTTCTGTTGAAAGTTGACTATATTAGTCTTAAACACACACACACACACATATATATATATGAATTTTAAATGAACTAGTTATCTGTAATTATTAATTTCATTATAATGTTAAAAATATGTGAAATAAATAAAAAATGAATGAAAGGTCTATTGTTTGAATCTATTTACAAAAAGACATACTCTGCTATTTATATGCCATTCACATAAACGTATTTAATTAATGGAAAGAAGTTAATATTTTTAACAGACCTGGAATAAATAGTTAAAACACTTATGTATTACTTGTATATGTATACCAACCTAATATGCCCTTATAAACATTGAATGATGATTGTAATACTTATACATTACCCGTATACTTACTTCAAATATCTGGATTAATGAAATAATATAATAAAATGCTTCTATTATTATGTGTCTACTATATGAAAATCTGATAAATATCAGAATAAAGTGAACTATTAAACAAGCTTCTATATATGATAACAAATACCTGGATTAATGAAATAAAATGATAAAATGCTTCTATGATTATGTGTCTACTATATAAAAACCTGATAAATATCAGAATAAAGTGAACTGCCAAATATGTTCTTATGTGTGATTACTAATACCTTAATTAATGAAGTGAGCTGAATAAAATGTTTCAAGACTTTTTCTCATCATATGAATTGAAAATGAGTTTTTGCCTGGATATGGAAATAGTGAGAAACAAACTTTTAATGAACTGTCTTAGAAGTATTTACTAAAAACCTATTGTTAACTAAAATTAGTGTTATCTAAAATTAATCTCATTGTTCAGTTTCATTTCACATCACTTGTCATTCATGGCACCGGTTCACAAGAATCTCATGCCTCCTGAGCTATGTTTGGAATAACCAGACCCAGGTACACAAAGTTTTAGTAAGCTGGAACTCTAATGGTGCCATTTGGGAACCAAAACAAACAATTTTTTTAGTAGTATCCAGTCTCTTTTATTCTATATCAGTGAGAAAAAAATATTATTATAGAAGGGGTTTAAGTAAACATTGCATAAAGCCCATCTTTATTCCCTTCCTGCAATATACTCATCAGGAAATATTTATAATCAAGTTATGTAGGGTAACAAGTGTTCTGGTTACATTTGCCACCCTTACCATGAGCCTAAGCTAGAAGAAGGAGAAATAGAAAAGGCAAAAACAAATTATAGTTCTGTGAGCATGAGTGGTGCAGATGGTACAGTGATGTGAAATGGACAAAAAAAGAAGGGGAAACCAAAAAGGGCACAAAAATCAATGATACAAAAAGGTGAAATAGACATAACAAAGACTTAAAGACAAATCATGGAGTGTATGGAGAGAGCAGCTCAATAAAAGTATCAAATAGTAAAAATGTCAGAAAGAAAGTATCAAAATAGACATAGATGATAACTAGAGCAAGAAATAAAACCATGAATACAGAAGCTGAGAACATTTTTTCCTGAGGAAGAATGAAGACAAAAAGATAAAGAACTAAAAGAAGAGGATAAGCAACAAGCTCAAAAACACAGGTAATATTTATAAAAGCCAGCTATTAGAAATTATGAAATAACAAAGAGAAGAACAGTGTAAAGAAAGAGAAGAGAATAGAAAATGAGATGAACAAAGAGAAGAAGAGCATAAACAATGAGAAGAGAAGAGAAAAAAAGATGAACAATGACGAACAATGAGAAGAGGATAAAAAATAATAGAAACAAATAAAACTTTAAGTGAATGAATATAAAAACAAATTATAAAAGCAAATGAAAGCCAGAATGGAAAGATCAGTAAGATAATGAAAGAAAAGACAATATTAAAAATTAAGGAGAAAGTTATGGATGTAGTTAAATGGTAACTAGTTGAGCAAGAAATCAAGATGATACAAATATGGAAGCCGCTGAAATGTAAAAAAGGGGTGGAAAAAAAAAAAAAAAAAAAAAAAGGGTTTATAAAAAAAAAAAAAAAAAAAAACAAAAAAAAAAAAAAAAAAAAAAAAATAAAAATCCTGTCACATATACATACTATTTTGGAAAATATATTCTTTACTTACTATGATTTCTTTTTCCAACAGCTTCCAACTTTACATTTTGCCTAAATAAACATGAAAAAAAAATATTTTAAAGGATATTTGTTGTAAAAAAATAGATGAAAAAAATATTAGAGATAATGTGATAAAAGATTTAGAATTTTTTAATAGTAAAATGTAATATAATATAAAAAGAAGTTTTGAATATAGGAAAGATGTTAATGGTGGTAATAATGAATTGAAAATTATAAAAGATATTAAAATAAAATATAAGGATTTGACATTTTTAAAGGGAGATAAATCTAGTAATATGGTTATTATGTTGAAGTTAGAATATAATTTAAAGATGTGTAAATTATTAGATGATGTTTTTTTTATTAAAATTAATAAAGTTGAAAGTAAAAAAAAGAATAAAATTGTAAACAAATTAATAACTGAAATGGAGGGAAAAGGATATATTGAAAAGTTCAAAATGAAATAATTGAAAAGATTAGATGTAAAATGTGCTAATATTATAGGCTTACCAAAGGTACATAAAGAAGGAATTCCAATGAGACCCATTATTTTATGTAAAAATACATATTATGAAAATATCACAAAATGGATATATATATTAATGTTTTTAAGAAATATGAAGATTTTAATAAAAATGAAAGTAAAATTAATGATTCAAATTTTTTTGTAGATAAATTAAAAATATTTTTAGAAAATAATAAATTTAAAAATATTACATTTGTAAAATTAGATATTGTTAATATGTATTTAAATATTTGTCCAGAAGATGCTATAAATTATATTATGGATTTATACATAAAAGATAAAGGTGATAAAGTAAAAATTGATTGTAATTTATTGTATGAAATTTTGGTTTTATGTTGTAAAGATTTGGTTTTTAGATATAATGAATGTTTTTATAAGCAAAAGAAAGGTTTATGTATGGGAAATTGTTTAAGTGGTCTTCTGATATATATATATATTTAATATAAATAATAAAAAAATATTAATAAATTATATTTTTTAAAAATGTTTGAAAAAGAAAAAATTTTTGGTTGTGTTGAAAGTGTGAAGAATGAAGATAAAAATTTGAGTATAATATTTGTAATAGATATATATATATATATATGTATAATTTTGAGAAAAAATATTTTAGTAATGGGTTTGGTCTTGTTTTTATTGTAGATATATTGATGATTATTTTACTGTTTTTAAAGGAGATTATAAAAATGTTAAAAGGTTTTTAAAATATATAAATAGTAAAGATATTAATATTAAATTTACTATGGAAAAAGAAATAGGGGGATGTATTGAATATATGGATATAAAAATAAAAATAAAATTTTGTTGATTATAATTTAAATATAGAAGCATCAGTTTTTAGAAAGAAAACTTTTCATGGTTTATTAAGTAATTGGAATTCTGACTTAGATAAACATTGTAAAATGAACATTATTAATAATAGAATAAAAAGGGGAATAAGAATTTGTTCTAATAAAATTTGTTAAATGAAGAATTAAATATTATAAAAAAGAATGTTTATTGTCTTGCGTTGTTAGCCGAGAGGTATCGCAGCCACCATGCAGACGGTAGTGGGTTCGCATCCCGGACAATGCTATGACACATGGAAAAAAAAAGAATGTTTATTAAATGATTACCCTTGGGATGTTGTATTAAAATTTTTTTCAAATAACAATTTAAATTAAATAAAAAATGGAAAAAAATTAAAGAAAAATTTTGGTGATGATACATTTTTTATAGTTAAGGTTCAAAATTTTATTTTTAAAAAGATAAAAAATTTGTTTCATGGATTTAATAAAAGATATGGTTTTAGTATTTATCCAGTATACAAGCAAAAAAAAAGTAATTTATATAATTTAATTAATAAAGGAGATTTTGTTGATTTTTCAAATATAATGCAAGCTGTTTATTGTATAAAATGTATGGATTGTTTAAAATATAATGGTAAAGATATATCTTATGTGGGTAATACAAAGAATTTTTTAAAAACTAGATTAAAACAACATTTGTCAGATAGAAATTCAGCAGTATATCTACATAAAGAAAAATTTGGTCATGTCAATTTTAAGATTACCCCTTTAGAATGTATAATTAAAAAAAGAAAGATTTGAAAAGGAAAGTTTATATATAAAGATGTTAAATCCTGTTCTGAATAGAATATTATAATGTAAAGGAAAAGAGAAGAGGAAAAAAAATATTTTGTGAAATTTAATAGAATGTTTTTGTTTTTAACAAGAAAGAAATGTAAAAATGTGTTAATTGAAGATAAGATAATAAAAAACTATATTTTGTAACAATAAAATGTTTATTTAGGCAAAATGTAAAGTTGGAAGCTGTTGGAAAAAGAAATCATAGTAAGTAAAGAATATATTTTCCAAAATAGTATGTATATGTGACAGGATTTTTATTTTTGTTTGTTTTAAAAATTTTTATGGATTTTTTTTTTCTCCTTTTTATATATTTTTAGTTCCTTGAAAAAGACTATAGAAGAAAATAAAGAAATAGTCGAAACGTTGGAAATCTATTTTAATATATATTTTATTTTGGTGGCAAAAAAATAAAAAAAACAAGTTTTTAAAAGATTTGGTGTATGTTATAATTATTTTTTAAAAGTAAGTACAGAAACAGTCCCAAAAAAATTTCAAGAAGTATAAAATCAAGAAGTACCAGTAGACAAACATATGTCAGGAATTGTAGATAAATTCCTAAAAATAAAAATATTTACAGGAGGATCCAATGAAGAACCTATTGAATATATAAAATGTTTGGACTGGTATTTCAACATCAATGCAATGTCAGAGAAGGAAAAACTAGCAATAACCTATAGCCATCTTAAGGGTGTGTTTTAGGCATGGTGGAACTCCTTGTTCATCTATCCTACAATTTTTCAGGATTTCAAAGAAGCACTAACAAACTGTTACTGGAGGGATGATAGTCAAGAGTGTATTAAATGCAAGGTATCCCAGGAAATATGTCAAGCTACATAACCTTATACATCTTTCTTTAGAAGAGAGGTGGCAAAGTTATGGGCTCTGACATCTGATTCTCTATCAGAACTCCAGATCATAAGGTTGATATGCCACAGCTTTCCAAGTTATATAGATAGGATGCTAATCAGAACAGTTCATTGATCCATTGAACAGGTGGCTGAACTGTTAACTGCATATGATAACTGCAGTACATCAACAAACAAGGAATAAGGATCCAAAATAAAAAATAAACTACTATATACGAAAGATGATGAACTAAAAGTCAGAGTCATCAAGTACAAAAGAAAAATGTCTTTTCAAAATTAAATAATCATGACACACCACCATGACATTATGGTTAGAGGAAGGAAGCACCATACTGAAAGAGAAAGAGAAGAAACTTCTCAGGAGGTATACATAGTCTATATCAGACCCAGGTGATAAAAAGAACAAATAGCAACAATGAGCTACAAAAACAACATGAAGCCAGAGAAGCAATTCATCACAGTGATATCTTGCCTGAGAAATTTTCTCAAAGAAAAGATAATCTCAAAAAGAATATTATAAGAGAACTGATCATGATCCTCTATCTCCCAGGCCAGGAGACAGCTAAAATTCTGGACAGTGAAGCAAAGATAGCTTATGAAAAAAGTTCATGAGTGAGATTAGGTGATGCATGAATTTGTGTTTTTCATGTTGAAGTGGGTGGTTATTGAGCAGGGCTGCATTGATGCATTGTATTTATGATGCTCCAAAGTATATGCTTGACACTATTCAGACCTAGATGATTGAGCTCCTAGAGTAGTCCAGCAATGGTTATAGGTCTCATTAATTATCCCCTAATACTCAGAAGTGATGAGAAGGGCTGGCTCAGTGTCCAATATTTTTATGGATACTATTTTTCATGGATGATCTCTCTAGGTACATAGAGGGGCAGTGCTTAAAAATTGGGTATTTTCTTATGACATCATGGGGCATTGTGTACTGGTAGTCTATGCTTAGGCATCTGCTTATCCTGACATTGGAGAAATGCAGGTCATGGAACCACATTCCCCACCTCATCTGACTTATTTCATCATCATATCTCCAAACCCAAATTGAAATAACAAAAAAATAATATTATAATAAATATTACAATTTAGTCTGTATATAATGAAATTGTATTTCCAGGCAATTTCATCCCAAAAACTTAGTGGGATGTCAATTAAACAGACATGCTGTTTCACATGTATTTATTTAGAATATTTCTTCATCCCCCATTTAAGATGACACAAGTTAAAACCAAGTAAAACTAATGCTATTTTAGTTGATAATATCTTTTTAAAAAAGAAAATAAAGATGTAACAATATTTGACAGCAATTACAATAATAGCTCATTAACTTCATTTCCAAATTTAAAAAAATAAAAAAAAGAGAGAAAAGCAAATAAGAAAGTATAAATCTTTCTTTATTAAAACTCATAAATTCAAGTTACAAATCAAGTAAATAAAAACATTTAAACATTAAAACTCAGTTTGAAGAATATTTTATAAAGCTGAATCGTTGTTGTAATAATTTAAATAAAGATGTCAAGTCACTGTGACAGAGGCAAAATAATGATTAAGATCTTGAAAAACATGTGGACAGAAAAAAAATTTAATTAAAAGCAATTACTAATTAAAAAATATGTTCTCTTAAAAGATAAAATGTCCAATGATAGAGAAGATTAAAACATGGTCTAGAATGGAAAGGCATTACCACCAATGAGATCAGTGCAAAAGCATGTAAGATAAATCCATAGACAGAGGGACAGAAGTATAAATAGGGCTGGAAAATAATGTGAAATACAGACATTAATTATTAAGTTAGTTGACATCAGCAAATGAGTTCTTGACAAGTAAAAGTTGGTTATAGTTTTCAGAATAAACTCATGACCAGTTAAAATGCAAGGAGCAAAAGCCCAGCTGTAGAAAAATTAGAATGAACCATTGGCTCTCTAATAAAAAACTAGCTTAACATGTCCAGCTAAACAGCTCTTTTTCTCTGTGTATCCACAACCATGTAGAAATCTCCAAGTCTTGCCAATAAATTCTCAATGTGTTGTTCAGCTCCAAAACTGATCATGTTTATTTGAAAATTCCCAACAATAAAGGAAAAACAAATTAATTCTGAGGTAAGTAATTATTTAAAGTTGTATTAAAAATATAAAGAAATGATTAAATTTTAATAAAATGCAAATTAAGATTATAAACATTCATTTTTTATAAAACAAAAAAGGGAAATTTTTTACTATTAATATTAAAGAAAAGTATTTAAACATGCTTCAAAATTTGCAATATGTGGCTCAAAGAATTATAAATAGGTGTTTTTTTTGTTGTTTTTTTTTAAATAAGGCAAATTATTAGTTAATGCATTTGGATTCATAGATAAAAGAAAAATATTTTTGTGTGTTAAATATTATATATGTTTATAAAAAGTAAAAAAAAAGAAAAAAAAATGTTTTAACAATCAATCATTAATTTCTGCTGAAAGTTGACTATATTAGTTTTAAACACATGCATATATTAAGTTCTTTAAGTTTAAATAATATGGTTTTACTTTTTTGTTAATTTTTTTAGATTTATGTATGAATACTATTGGGAAAAAAGTTTTGAATTTGGGTCTCAAATTTTTTTAATATACAATTTTGTTAAAATTATTCCAAGACTCTTTATTTAAAACAGTAAAGACAAAAAGTTTAAACTCACAATATCTACTTGTTTTATAAATATTAGATTTAAATTGCTTTAAAGAAAAAAAATCATTTTTTAATTATTATCTTATTTATTAGGTTAATATCCCGCTTATATATCTGATATATAAGAATAAAAATCTTATTAGAAAAGTTGGAATACATTTTTTAATTTTTGAGATTTTTCTAATCTCACCTGGATATGTCATAAGTATCTTTAAAGATAGAGATTATTATGATTAATTTTATACATTAAAGTATTTTATAGAAAAAAAACATTGCATCAGTTTCTGTTATTATTAAGATATTCATTATAAACACTATCAACGTTCATGCTTTATGGAGAGATGAGACACTTTCAATAAAAAAAATAAATTATAAATCATTGTTTATGTTAGCTATGAGAAAATAAAAATAATTTGCAATATTAATACATTTGTAGGTAATGGTGTATTCTGTTTAAATAAAATATATTAGACTATTCAATATTTTTAACCAACTAAGAGCTATTTATATGTATATATTACATAATGTGATAATTGATTTATACACGCAGGGAGGAAAAATATAATGAAATCATATTTCAATATTTATTAACTGTACCAAAATGTAAGCATTTATAGTAAAATAAAAAGAAAAAAGTTAAAAAAAAAATTTAATATGAATTTTAATATTGTGCTCATTTAATTCCTGTCCTAAAAAATCAGGATCCATATGTGATAAAAAGATTAATCATAAATATTAAACAAAATATTTATCATTTCAAGATTTTTAATTTAATAATATGTTTCTCTGATAATGACTATTTACTAATAATTTAAAAGCAAGCGATATATCACTTTATCTGCAGTATTTTTATCATAGTGGAAAAAAAAATCATCTGATAATAGATGTAATGATCAAAAGACAAGTAATGATTGACCTTGGTATACATTTTTTTTAATTAGTGTATTAACTCAATTATATAATATATAAAAAACTGATCAGCAAAGAATTATTTGTAATGAGAGAATATAGACTATTTTTTAAGATGCTAGATGATTTCAATATGATGGATTTGATATAAGAGGCACATTCACAAATATATTTTATTAAATTAAAACATCATTGCAGTCCAATAACTATTCCATTTCATAAGGTGTTCAAAATTAATAGAAACCCTTTTGAGAGAATTGTGAAATGGAAAAGTATTATAGCAGCATAGAGTCCAAATATTGAATAAAAGTGAAAATATAGATTATCTAATTAAAATGGATGTTTAGCTTATTTTTAAATTACATAATATCATAAAATGGTTATTAAATTTGAAAGTTAATTTTGTAAAAGTTAGAAATCCCTTTAATTTGTTTTTAATAACATTTCTATGAACTGGGAATTCTCATAAAGTAGATACAAACTTTTCTAGATAACAGAGTCTTAACATTTTTGTACACAGAAATAACTTATTGGTGCATACTGTTTTATTAAAACCGTCCTAAATATAAATCATGTGTTGCTTTGATGGATTACAATGAATATATTTTGTATTTAATTAGGGGGGTGGGGGGTAGGCAATTACCAAGATAAAGATAAGAATTCAAAAAAGTTGAGTATAATTTAAATTATTGTCTCTCTGCTGATGTTTTAATTGCATTAACTTTATTTTATTTAATTATTTTGATTCTTCTGTATTTTTAATTTTGATATATCTTTAATGTTTAATTAAATTATTTTATTGTGTTTTCTTAATAGAGAAACATGATACTGATTTAGTAAGTGCTCACAGCCATTTGGAATTATAAGAATCTTTCAAAACCCAGGCTGATATATCCAAGCAATAATTGACATCAACCAGTCTAAACATTGTGGGATCTGACCATTTGTTACAAAATCACCATTTTCATCAATAATAAAAAAAAACAATTCCCATACAGTTATAATAAGTAATATTTACTAAGAAATAAGTGTCTGAAAAATTCGAAGGTATGGACCTCTACAGGTCTTAGCCACAAGCTTATGCTAAGAAAAAAAGAGGGAAACCCTTCTTTACTTCAACCTACTTTTATATATGGAAGCTGAAGTGGTTAGATCTAAGAGTTAAAGATATTCAATACTTCACTAATTAGTCCCCAATTCTTATTATACATTAATACTCACAAAATCTTACAATTTACAACAAGTCAATGGAAAGATCTTATAGTAAGAAATATATTATGAT
Organism: Epiperipatus broadwayi; assembly: GCA_028023455.1. NCBI lineage: Eukaryota > Metazoa > Onychophora > Udeonychophora > Euonychophora > Peripatidae > Epiperipatus > Epiperipatus broadwayi. The sequence continues at coordinate 369,139 of JAQFVV010006349.1, forward strand.
AATGTAAAGGTGTAATTATAAATTTTATTAAATACAGATTATTATATTAAGAAATATTAACTAAGGCTGTAACCTTAGAAATAATTTAAATTATCGTAATAGATTTCTTACTATAAGATCTTTCTATTGACTCGTTGTAAATTGTAAGATTTTGTGAGTATTAATGTATAATAAGAATTGTGGACTTAATTAATGAAGTATTGAATAGCTTCACACTCTTAGATCTAACCACTTCAGCTTCACCTATTTATATATAAAAGTAGGTTGAAGTAAAGAAGGGTTACCCTCTTTTGTTCCAAGTGTAAGCTTGCAGCTAAGACCTGTAGAGGTCCCTACCTTCGAATTTTTCAGACGCTTATTTCTAAGATTACAGCCTTAGTAAATATTACTTAATATAATAATCTGTGTTTAATAAAATTTATAATTAAATACAGTTATAAAAAATCTAATTATGTGATTTTTTAGTTAAAATGCAATTTTAGCAGTTTTTATAAATACTAAAAAAAAAAAAAAAAAACAATTTTAAGCAATAATTATAAAACTAAAACACAATTTTTGTACAGTTATACTTGATGTAATCACATGACTAAAAGTCATAATTTACATCAATAATTCTAAAATTACAAAATTGGATTTTTCATCATATATTTTAAAGTAACCTACTATTTGTGAATTAAGAAAATACATTTATAGAACAAATAAAAATGTCACATGAATGCAATGCAGAATAATTGTAAATAAAGTGTTGAATCGTTTCTTTTTTTTTTTGGCAGAATTGGTAAAAGGCATCTATGTTAGCATTGACAATAAGTTATATGTAGAAAGTGCATTAAACTTTATTTTAATAAGAAAATACTGATATTTAGGTTCAAGATAACAATGCTTAAATTTTATAATAATATATTTATTTATTAAGTTTAGAGTGAATTTTATAATAGGGACATCTTAATTTTGATATAGTAAGTTATAGGCATTCCAATAGTGTTTTTTAAAGATTACATGAGTTTGCTGTTATATTAAATATATATTTAGTGTATATGTACTGATCCAAAAATGTTCAATGGTGACATAGTTCAAATTATAATAATTTTCAAACAAAGGAAATGGATATAAAATCTATGATTTGACTACAAATTATTTTTAAACATATCATTTAATTATTGCATATATATATAGAAATAGCATGTATGCATACACCCTCAAAAATGTCTTTAATATTATGAATAATTATTTAGTATTTACTTAATTAATAATACATTGGCCATTATTATTTAGTTTTTAAAAATTAGTTTGCAAACTTTTCATCTTTTTTCCATTATTTTTATTAAAAGGAATACTAAGTATAAATAAAAGGTCGAAGGAATAAAGAAAATAAAAGTAGCGAGTAAATAGGTAATAGAATTAACGAAAGGAAATTAAATAAAGTCAATGGCCGCTGAAGTCATTATAAATCTACTTCAAAGAAGAAATCGAGAAACTAATTATACTGAAGTAAAAAAAATGCAATTGTTATTTTTAAATATATTTTTATAATTATTAATCATACAGAATCACGAAAAGCAGAGAAATAAAAATTATGTATAGATATTTAATTAGTAATAATTATCTTTACTTAATAACAATCTCTGCTAAATATTTTGCTTTTGGCCAACTCAAATATTTATACCTTGAATATTACTGATTGCTATTTGATATAAGTTATATCTTACATAACATGGATGGATATATATATATATATATATATATATATATATACATATATATATATATATATATATATATATATACGTGCGTGTGTGTGTGTAAATTTAAAATTAAATGCTAATAGCCAATATAAACTGAAATAAAATAATTGCTTAACAAAAAACAAATATCAAAAATTATCATGATATTTTATGGTCACTTCATAAATACTAAGTATTAGATCTTAGTTTTTTTATTAATTTTTCAATATTTTTATTTTTTTATTTTTCCAACAGTATTCTTATTGAAGCAACTAATATTTACCGTTTCCTTTCAAATTTTCATCACAATTAATCCATTTTTGCAAATATTTTTTTCATTAATATGTTATAAGCATTTATTTTATAGCGCTATGTTTTATAAATTGTAATACATTAAAGATCAGCCTTTTCAAGCTATTGTGCATAGCTCTATAAAATAAATGCTTATTTACATATGTTTAAGTTTCATTTGAGAGTGACGTTTAGTAAATTCTAGATAATTTTGTCAACGTCATTCATTCAGACATCGTAAATAGTGGTTTAAAGTGAGTGGTCTATCCTCATGCTTTCACTTACAGTATTTAAGATTTGCCCATATATAAGCATTGGGTTGGAAATAATAAGTGGATTTATATTAATCTTTCATAAATACTATATCTTGTGTTGGGAGTGAAAGTATTCATTTATTAGTAACACTCGTAAAAGTTCTTGCACAATAGCTTGAAAAGATTGATCTTTAATGTATTAATATATTATGTTTTATTACTCTGAAGAATAGTAATTATACAATCAATTGCTTTATGAGGAATATCAATTGACTTAAGACACCCAGCATTCTGTTTGAACGCAACAGTTTAATTCACCAAACTGAGATTTATTTATTTTTTTTGGAATTTTCTTAAGTGTTTTAGACTATTAATTTTTCAGTACACTAAAATTCTATACCAAACATTTTACAACATAAACAATGAGCATTTTCCAATTCCTCAACAAGCTTTGTGATAAATGTTTAGCCATTCCTGACAGAGATAATTTAAATGTTTTCGCTGTCTAAGCATTTATCACAAAGCTTGTTGAGCAATTGGCAAATGTTCATTTTATATCTTACAAGTTTAAGAGAATTGGGTCATGTCCCCTGTGACTCTTATTTTGACTACTTTATAACATATTTGTAATTCTAGCTTATGAATCAAATAATTTAATTATTTTATAAATTTTTTTTTATTAATTAAAATTTTCTAAATAAATTATATCACTTGCAGTTTATCAGTTTTAGTTTTACTAGATTCAATTTTATTGCAAATTTATATCTAATATTTGTTAAATTCAATCTTTATCTGCAATTATAATCATATCACTTTCAAATTTTATTGCATTAGATTGTTCAAAGTTTTACATTTTAATCTATGATTAATTTCTTCCTTTTTTTAAAACCAGACATGTATTATGTCTTTTATAAAAACAACTACTACACAAAAAAAGTTTAAAATATTATTTCTTACTATTTACGAATTGCTATCTTTGGCTACATGTTTAGATTTTATCAAAGTTTATAATACAGTTCAGAGAACTAATTACATGTTATCATCTATAAAAAGTTATAATTACTTTTCTCTGCAAATCTTTAGTTTTTTACAAGCTGAAGTTGCTTGAAATGTACATCATGAATCATTCTTGCCTTTACCTCCTAAAATGCAGCTGTCATTGTTTAATACGAAAGTAAATACTTTCTTTAAATGATAACATTTCAATGTTAGAGTTTGTCCATAATAATTCATTTTCAAAATGTAATGAACTTTTATTGTACCACTATAATTTATAAATATATGCACTTAGGCACAAATGTAAACAAATCTATTAATAATTGCATATTTACTGACGTTTGGTGCTCTCAAGGGGCTTTCAAGGGTGTCATATGTCCTCAGACCTTACATTACACTTAAAAGTGCTAAGCTTCAGTACATACTCAGGCATTAATAGCTTTTTTTTACAATAATTACTTAGTTAATATGTTTACAAATGTTGCCTCTCATATATAAAATTTAAAATAATCGATTTAAAACAAAATGGAAACAAACAACTCACTATAAATAAAAAAGTTATTTAATACATCAACCTGACTTTTATTACTTATTGGAATTTTATCATTTTAATAAGATTCTAATTATAAATGAAAGCTGGGTAAATATAGTAAATATTTTTATTTTTAATAAGGATTTCAATAAGAAATGAAAGCCAAATTGATGTGTTATTTTTTTTTTAGTGAGTTGTCTGTTTCAATTTTGTTTTAAATTGATTATGTTACATATGGAAGAAAGCATGGTATATATATATATATATATATATATATATATATATATATACCATGCTTTATTATATATATATATATATATATATATATATATATATATCAAAATATTAATATACAACAAACTAACCAAAGGAAATACATACAAAAACAAAAAAATAAAGACATAAATCCAATAAATAATATAATATTTCAACCAGAGGACTGGTTTTCATCAGAAAGAAAAAAAATACACAGTAAAATGGCGATAATCAAAAATTACAGATTTGGTAAAAGATTAAAAATGTAACAAAACCCCCCTGATTGGTCACAAAATCTAACACAGAATATCTACCCAATCAAATATTCTACCCAATCAATGACAAAATTCAAACAAAAAAAAACTACATTCCCTCCTAATCAAGCTTAAATTCTATTTAATTTTTAATTTTGGATTTTTTATTTTTATTTTTATTTTAATTTAAATAGAATTTAAGCTTGATTAGGAGAGAATGTAGTTTTTTTTGTTTGAATTTTGTCATTGATTGGGTAGATATTCTGTGTTAGATTTTGTGACCAATCAGGGGGGTTTTGTTAAATTTTTAATCTTTTACCAAATCTGTAATTTTTGATTATCGCCATTTTACTGTGTATTTTTTTTTTCTTTCTGATGAAAACCAGTCCTCTGGTTGAAATATTATATTATTTATTGGATTTATAAGTCTTTATTTTTTTTTTGTTTATATATATATATACACACACAATAATTTTTGCAATATATCATAACCAAATCTAATTGATTTCTCAATGTTTTAGATATTGTCTAAAACATAACACACATTAATACATTTATCAGCTGCAGAAAGGAATTCACTGTTAATAGAAAGAAGATGCTCTAATTCCTCTTGGAAGCCTTAAAGGAACCGAGAAGGACAAATCTCTAAATGTCTACTCCATATGTTTTTGCCATTGCAGCTGTTATTATTATATGATTATTTATATAATATATGAACAGGAATGTACTGTTTAAATCATGCATTAGCCAGTATGGTAGGTTTATTAATATTTTAATTCTGAGTTTAAGATCAAGAAACACCATAGTTTTTCTTCTCAATTGTCTGATAGTTCTTAACTGAAATATTAAGTGAGTTTTCTTATAGGCAGAATGAATGTGTGTGAATAAAGTATTTTGTAATCATGATAGACAAAATAAAACATGACCCTTACTTCCAGGAGGCGATAAAATCACCAACCATGATAGTGAGTGGTCGGTGGGCAAAAACAGAAGGTATAAAGAATTTCCTGATTGTGAATCCAGCCTGCCATTTAATGATGACATTATATTTGGTTACTTACAACTGCAGATTACACTGAAATAAAGCAAGATGGCAGGAATTGGAAGAAGAACTATCTCATATAAAATGGGACATAATTAGACTTTGTGAAGTTAGAAAAAAAGGGAAGGAGACAAATTGTTTACACAGTGGACATGTACTGTACTAAAAAGAAACAAATATTGAAAATACAAGTGAAATAGGATTTATTATAAATAAAAAGTGAAAAAACATTATGGAGATTGATGATATATCAAACAGAGTGGCAAGATTAGTTATTCAATTTAATAGCATGTGTCAAATGTAGATAATTAAGATTTATGCCACAATAAGTACTCATCTTGATAAAGTAATAGAGATTTGTGTACATGGATGTACAAAAAAATTTTGATGAGAACAAGCAACATTTTTACATTGTCCTGGAGATTTTAATGATAGAATCAGTGATCATTTAAAAAGTGAAAATCTTATAGGTAAATTTGGTTGTGGTGATAGAAATTAGTGAGGACATAGACTTGTGGAGATTGCAAAAAAGGAATATATATATATATATGATCAACAGATGGCATTTTTACCAAAAACACGATCAAGCATTTGTTTACATAAAGGATCAGAGAGTCAGAATTAACTATCTCTTTCGTTTTAGCCCACTTTCAGATCAGCTGATTTCAAGCTATTTTGCTGTCATCAGTGAAAGACAGAGCCAAGAAACTAGATCTAAAAACTGACTCCAAGTGTTTATGCACAGAGTTTCTATCAGTTTGCAAGCATGAAATTTTTCAGAACGATAAAGTCTTCACATTCAGCCAAACAAGCTAGATAGCTATATGGGTCTGATCTCAGTTCAGCTTCTCCACATAGTCAAAGCCTATGCAATCTATATCATTGCGGAAACCTTTAAAGGTAGATTTATGAAAAACAAAAACCAAGTTTTAATCACATTAAAACCTGCTGACGCTTGTATTTATGATCAACAGATGGCGTTTTTACCAAAAACACGATCAAATGTTTGTTTACATAAATGATCAAAAAGTCAGAATTAACTATCTCTTTCGTTTTAGCCCACTTTCAGATCAGCTGATTTCAAGCTATTTTGCTGTCATCAGTGAAAGACAGAGCCAAGAAACTAGATCTAAAAACTGACTCCAAGTGTTTATGCACAGAGTTTGTATCAGTTTGCAAGCATGAAATTTTTCAGACCGATAAAGTCTTCAAATTCAGCCACACAAGCTAGAAGCTGAACTGAGATCAGACCCATATAGCTATCTAGCTTGTTTGGCTGAATTTGAAGACTTTATCGGTCTGAAAAATTTTATGCTTGCAAACTGATAGAAACTCTGTGCATAAACACTTGGAGTCAGTTTTTAGATCTAGTTTCTTGGTTCTGTCTTTCACTGATGACAGCAAAATAGCTTGAAATCAGCTGATCTGAAAGTGGGCTAAAACGAAAGAGATAGTTAATTCTGACTCTTTAATCGTTTATGTAAACAAACGCTTGATCGTGTTTTTGGTAAAAACGCCATCTGTTGATCATAAATACAAGCGTCAGCAGGTTTTAACGTGATTAAAACTTTTTTTGTTTTTCATAAATCTACCTTTAAAGGTTTCCGCAATGATACAGATTGCAGAGGCTTTGACTATGTGGAGAAGCTGAACTGAGATCAGACCCATATAGCTATTTAGCTTGTTTGGCTGAATTTGAAGACTTTATCGGTCTAAAAAATTTCATGCTTGCAAACTGATAGAAACTCTGTGCATAAACACTTGGAGTCAGTTTTTAGATCTAGTTTCTTGGCTCTGTCTTTCACTGATAACAGCAAAATAGCTTGAAATCAACTGATCTGAAAGTGGGCTAAAACGAAAGAGATAGTTAATTCTAACTCTTTGATCGTTTATGTAAACAAACGCTTGATCGTGTTTTTGGTAAAAACGCCATCTGTTGATCATAAATACAAGCATCAGCAGGTTTTAATGTGATTAAAACTTGTTTTTCATAAATCTACCTTTAAAGGTTTCCGCAATGATATAGATTGCAGAGGCTTTGACTATGTGGAGAAGCTGAACTGAGATCAGACCCATATAGCTATCAAGCTTGTTTGGCTGAATTTGAAGACTTTATCGGTCTGAAAAATTTCATGCTTGCAAACTGATAGAAACTCTGTGCATAAACACTTGGAGTCAGTTTTTAGATCTAGCTTCTTGGCTGTCTTTCACTGATGACAGCAAAATAGCTTGAAATCAGCTGATCTGAAAGTGGGCTAAAATGAAAGAGATAGTTAATTCTGACTCTTTGATCATTTATGTAAACAAACGCTTGATCGTGTTTTTGGTAAAAACGCCATCTGTTGATCATAAATACAAGCGTCAGCAGGTTTTAACGTGATTAAAACTTGTTTTTGTTTTTCATAAATCTACCTTTAAAGGTTTCCGCAATGATATAGATTGTTATGTGGAGAAGCTGAACTGAGATCAGACCCATATAGCTATCTAGTTTTTTGGCTGAATTTGAAGACTTTATCGGTCTGAAAAATTTCATGCTTGCAAACTGATAGAAGCTCTGTGCATAAACACTTGGAGTCAGTTTTTAGATCTAGTTTCTTGGCTCTGTCTTTCACTGATGACAGCAAAATAGCTTGAAATCAGCTGATCTAAACGAAAGAGATAGTTAATTCTGACTCTTTGATCGTTTATGTAAACAAACACTTGATCGTGTTTTTGGTAAAAACGCCATCTGTTGATCATAAATACAAGCATCAGCAGGTTTTAACATGATTAAAACTTGTTTTTGTTTTTCATATATATATATTATGAATTTTATATAGAGAAATATGTTAAATACAAATGAACATGGAAAATCCAAATGAAGGCACAGAAAAATTGGATTATATTTTGACTAAAAGAAAATATGTATATTATTATTGGAATGTTTTTAATAAATTTAACATAGAAATTGATCATTTATTGGTAATATGTAAGATACATGTTAATGCAAAACTAGAGAGAAAAAAATTATTAAAAAAAAAACAATTTTCTCATTTGATATTCCTAATCTTCAAAAGCATACCAATAAATTTAAATTAGAACATGCAAATTGTTTTCAAATATTAACAGATTTTGAACATGATCCAGATTTGAATGAATTCAATAAAAATATAACTGTAACACTTTTAAAATCTACAACAAAAACAGCTGTTACAATCAAGCATCAAGTGAAATTTCTTTTGAGACAAGATAATTTATGTAGAAAAGAAGGTGACAAATTATAAAAATGTTGCATTAAGAAGGATTAAATATCTAAATTTTTTAAAGTGTTGTAAAAAAGATATTTTAGGATTTGGGGAAAATACTATTGTTTCATCGTTTGACTTTGAAAATAGTATTAAAAATTTGATGATTTGTGAAAATGATGTTATTGCTTCATTGGATGTTACAGAAATGTTTGGATCTATTGATAGAATGAATTTCATAAAAATAATTGAACATGCATTAAAAAGTAAAAGTATTTGTAAATATATATGATAAAATTTATTATTGATTTTTTAAATTTTTTTAATGATAACATTGTTGCATCTTTTGAAGTTCAATATTATAAAATGTCTAAAGGTTGGCCTATGGGTCTGCCTGTAGTTGCGCAAGTTTGCAATATCATTTTATCTACATATGAGAGTAGTATTTTAAATATGTGTACTTTTGAAAATATTAAAATTTACAAAAGATATGTGGATTATGTTTTTGTTTGTGGAAATACTAATAGTATAAATTTGCTTGTAGAGGAATTAAATAAGTTGAATGGCTTGAAATGGACTATTGAAAGAGAACAGGACAATAATATTAAATATTTAGATTTAATGATTGCAAGAGATAACAGTATATTAAATTTTAAACTAATAATTAAGCCACTGCAAAAATAGGATATATAAATTGTAAATCAAAAGTACCAATGATGTATAAGATGGCAAGTTTTAGATCTTTTTTGTTTTGGAATGAAACATTATGTCATTATCAAAATGATAAACTGAAAAATATTGAAATATTTTCTAAGAAATTGCTTGATGTTCATTATAAAGTGAAACAAATAAACAATAATTTATGTCAATTTAAAAAAAGTTATAATAATTTAAAGGAAATGAAGATTAATAGTAAACAATGGATATCTATTCCATTTACTTCAAATCCACAAGTGAATTTTTTAAGGAATTATATAAGAATGTGTTTAATGTTTCATTCTACGTTCCAAACAATATTAATAAATTAGTTAATAATTCTAAGGATGTCATACCTGTCAAGCAGAAAAGTAATGGCATATATCAAATTTTTTGTGATTGTATGCTGTCATATATAGGTGAATCTAGGTGCAGTATTGAGAAGAGATTGAAGGAGCGTGAATTGTCATACAAGTGTGTAAAAAGTAAAAATAATGGTGATTTAATATCTCTTTCAGTTTTCTTTGATCATGAAAAAACATGTAAATATAAATTTGATTTTGAAAAAGTGAAAATTATTCATGAAGAGAAAAACCATAGTAAAAAAAATAATTAAAGAAGCAGTTTTTATAAACAGGAATAAAATGTATTTAATAAATCGACAAGCTGTTAACATTAAAATACGAGATCGTGGAATTTGAATTGATGACGTTTGCTTCCACTTTTGTTTTTGAATTTAATGGCAATTGAGGCAGGTTTAAGAAATTAACCTAAAGTACTTCTGCGGATTTAAGGATTGTTTGCAATAGTTTGTAAACCGTTAAATTTATTATTTCAATTATAATATATATATATCAATTACATGTTGAAAATTAATTATTTGTAATAGATAATTCTATTTTAAATTATTTAATATGTTCTAAGATTTAATCCATAGAATTAAAATGCTTTATAAAATAATCATTATCATAAAGAAATTGTCAAAGCAATTATAAAATCAAATTATTTTTGTAATCAATTACTGAATCAAAAATCTACTATATATATATATATGTGTGTGTGTGTGTATCAGTAATATTACATTTTAAATTAAAATGTTTATTAAATAAAACTAACAATTGGTACTAAATTACCTGGTATACTAAGAAAGAATGTTTAATACAAAATCATTTGATATATGCTTCGAAAAATTTCCTTTGAATAAAACAATTTATCTCTTGTTACTACATCATAAAAACAAATCTGTAAAAACATTTTTTTAAAAAACTATAAAATAATAGTCAATAAATATTGATAAAGAAGAAGAAATGATGAACATTTGTGTAGCTATAAATATGTCTTTTTTGCATAGTCATGCTTTGTTAAAAATCAAATGAATACCTATTATTTTAAGTTAATTATTAAAAACAAATAATAATTTTATATAGACATTTATTTGAGATTTACAAGTGTTGTTAATAATGGGCTTAGTTGAAAGATAAATGAAGTATATTGAAAAGAGGTTTGAAGTACTGAAATCCTAAAAAAGTTCAATAAATGAGTAATGATAATCATTATTACATTTAACCAGAATGGGTGGTGTGGATATTGTGTATGGAGTAAGTTTGACACGTGTAATTGAAGATATAACAATTTACTTTTTGATAAATACTGTATATATAATAAAGACCATGGCCAACTGATGAGTGATAGTTCAGCACAAAATTGCATTTTGGAAGTCATTAATCTTATATTGCATCTTTATTCATCTGATTTGAAAAGGATGTGGGGTTATGTGGAAGTTGTTTATGTATTTATAAAAATATATAAGCTTGAACAGATTTGGTATTAACACTAATTGTCTATTTTACAGTTATTAATTCTTAATTTCTATAAAATTGTGAAATAATATTGAGAATTTTCAATAAAATATACCAATATAGATATAATATGGATTTTTTATTGAAAGTCGATAATAAATCTCATAAATATAATATTAAAGTAAGTATCTAGTATTTATATTGGTTTTATATTCTTTTTATTAAATAAATGTAATACAGAGAGTGTACCATTAGCTCAAACAAGCTCTTAATTGATAAGTATGGAAAGAGAAAATATTTAAAATCTCTATATGAAATATTCTGATCCCCAGACCAATTGGTTCTGAGCTTATGACTCATCTCAGTGAGGAGCTATAAATATTCAGACAGTCAGTTTCTGAGTATTTCTAACTTCTCACTGAGGTAAGCCATAAGCTCAAATCCAATTGGTCTGGGGGTAAGAGTATTTTGGATAGATATTTTAAATATTTTTATTACTGCACTTATCAATTAACAGTTTGTTTGAGCTATTGGTATGCTCTCTGTATTACATTTTTGAAAATAAAAGCTTATAAAAGCAAAGCCACATTATATATGACTTGGTTTATTGATAATTATTAAATAAAGAAATAAATAGATTTTTAGTATAGCAGCTAGTGTGATAATCTATAATGTTTGAAAAAACATTGATTAACTTGCTCTCAGTAAAAAAGTGAATATATCAGGAGGTCTCTCATAGATAAATGTAGGAATTTTCTATTATCTGGTGTAATTGACAGAATAATCTGGTTGTTTATTGCACTGTCTAAAATTCAATGTTCACCAATCTATAGGCTCAGAGTTTTGTTTTTATGGAAGTGGTATCAATGGGCAGGCCAGAAAAATTATTATAAGAAAGAATGATATCACTATAAATATTGTTTTATATAATAATTTTTCTGTTATCACTAATTTCTGAATGTATTTAGATAGCTTAAATAAAGTATGAATGCTTTAAAAATATTTAACAATTTATATTACATGATGAAAATATTCGAACATATAATTATAACAACAATACAATCCATTGTTTTAGCTGATGTATTTTTGTGATTGAGTTAAGTCATCTAATATTAATATATGTTATTTAAAACTTCATTAGTTTGATTGGTTTTGAGTTGGTTTTGCAACTCTGTTTTAATATTTGTGAAGCTTCTGTGTAATCTGTAGATATTTGTGAGTGTTTATCAATGTCTTGATTATCATCAAACTCCATAGTTACAAAATGTTCTATCAAGAGGCCAATCATTCCTGTTAGAGTATTATTTACATCTATTGTGGATTTCTTAGATTATCTATTTATCTTTGAGTGACAAGGTTGTGTTTTGATTTCTATTGAAATTACTTCTATGAGAGGGAGGCATGGAGTTAGAGACTCCATGATGTTTGTATATGTTTTGTTTATTTTACATGTGGCATGCTTGTTTTTGTCCAGTTATGTGTGTCATTGGATATATCCAGATTTGAGTCTGTAATATTATTGACAGATGATATTACTTGTGTTTGTGATATATCAGGCAAGATATGTGTTTGATTTTGATACCTATGTTCAGAGCCATTTATTTTCAGGTTTTCTAGGTAATAATCTGCATTTTTTCACTAGATCTTAACTATAACATAAGAGAGGCAAAGGGTTCAAAACCCTGGATATTAAATCTTTTATTTTAGCCTGTTATTCTAATGCTATATCTCAATCTAGTAGTTGTTGTATTTGTGCCAAAAAGGAAATTTGTAGAAGAGACTAAAGTAAAAGTCTTGCTTTCTTACTTTTTCAATGGCAATTTTTTCATTTGTTGCCATAGTAATATCTTTCTATTGCTGAAACCTCCATGCACTAATTTAAAAACCTTCAACACAACAATTGTTGATCTTTTTTTAAGTATAAAAAATACTACTAATAAAAAAAAATATTACATAGAAAATCAATTTTGCAGTTTACAAAAATAAATAAATAACAAACAATAAAATTATATCCTAAACAATTGCCAAATAAAAATACAGTCTAAATATATTCAGCAATTTATATAATAGTAGAAAATAGTCTGGGAATCTATTTATAAAAATTGTGATTAATCTTGTGATTATTAATTAATCATGTTTACACAGATATTTATTTAGATAAACAAAAGTGAAGGATTACTGATGTTAATGCAAGGTTAAATGTAATGTAAAAGAATTATGTAATCTTTTGTTTTAATATATATATATATATATATTAACAGGGATGAACCCGAAAAATATGTCTTATATATATTATAAACTAAACTGTATACAACATTCAAATTAAACTTTTCCAAATATACATCTATGGAATGATTAAGCTAGCAAATACAATGTTAATCGTTGTTAGTAGTTTGTCATAACTTGCCAAATTTTAACACCTTTTTTTCTAATATTTTATTGTTAAAAACTACATTATAAAGATTATGCTGCTATATATTTTACTTATTTATTTTTGATCGTTATTATTATATTATTATTATCGTTATTTTACAAAAAAATCATCGTCTTGGTGAGTTTTGAGAAAATTAAAAATAGAAACGCATTTAAAATCATATTTTTTTTAAAAAGTTAATTATTTTTATCTTTTGTAAAATATTGATGGAAAATAAATTAAAATATTTTTTTTCTTTTTTTTGCAAGATTTAACAAGAATATTTTATAAACTGATTACAACAGATTATTCAATGAAGTAAAATTTTGGAAATATATCCCCTAAATATATTAAAAATATTTTCTAAATAATAAAATAATTATTAGATTATGAATTTATTGTTCAAGAATTAAAATTAAAAAACTAATGAGTAATAAATAAAAAAATAATAATTTCAAAACATATCTTAAAATCAAGCTAAATAAAAATAGAAAAATAAAAATACACCGATAAGTGGAGCAATACTCTTCATATTTATTATAAATGTTTTTTTAATAATTTCTATATGAATAAAGACATATTAGTCAAGCTGTGATGGACTAGCGAGCGGTTAGCATAATTGCCTTCCAAGCAGTTGGCTCGGGTTCGTTCCCCGGTCAATGCATTTGACATATAGAAAAAAAAAAAAAAAAGAAAGAAAAAAAAAGGCATATTATAAGCCAAATGCAATATTCCATGTGGGAGTTTAATTTTAAAAAAAACATATATATATATATATATTAATCTTTAACTGATATTTAAATTGTATATCTGCGGTAGAGATAATCTCTAGTTTAAATAATGATTAGTGATAATTATTACTGTATTAATTTAGAGTGTATTTTGTCAACAGTGTGGGTTGGGTAAGTTTGACACATTTCTTCGTCAATATGTTATAATTTACATATTTATTAGAATGTGCTCTTGTGTGTGTGTGTGTATATATATAACAATTTGCGCTGTAAATCAAGAAAAAATATTTATAAAATCATAATTCAGATTGTTCTGTGAATGGTAATTTTCTATAAATTATTACCTAAACCAACATACCCATACAAAAACATTCATGCATATACTTATACAATGATAAATATATTGAAATAAAAAAACAAACAATACCTGATGATAATAAACAAAGAAGATAAAATCCACTGGGACATTATTCATTTAAATTATACATGACAGCCAGATTCACAAAATAAATTTATATACATATGAACTTGACAAGAACTAAAATATTTAAAAACAGTAAAAGATAGAGGTTACCTAAAATTTTTATTTTCATAAAATATGTTTTTTTAACAAAAATATATTTAAAACATAAAACTATTATAAAGACTAAATCAATAAAATAAATTTTAAAGCTTTCTAGCTGAGCTTATTGTTTTATTTTTTTCATGTGTCAAAGCATCGGCCGGGAAGCAACACGCGAACCCAGGACAACTGCTTGTAAGGCAGCTATGCTGACCACTCGACTATCAACTCTTGACTAGCTGAACTTATTGTTTTGAAATAAAATGATACATTTAATACTAGTTGACTAAAATTATATATTAGAACTAAGGTCAAATTTGATAACATTTTTGTAAATATTACATAATAATTAACGTTAAAAAATATATTAGTTTGATCTTTTTATTAACTTTTTTATTGTTTTTTTAATAAAATAATATTTGTTAATAACAAATTATATACAACTATTAATATATATACAACTATTAATATATATATATATATATATATTATAACGGGACAGCCTATTTGATAGCCTTAGTTGAGGCACCAAATATAACGGAACGGCATTTAATCATCCCAGTTGATGTATTAATTGTAATATAATCAATTATATTTAATATTTAGAAATCATTAACTTAATGCTTCACAGTTAGGTTCGCCAAATATAACAGAATGGATTATATTTTAAATCTAAGTTGGTCTTGTTAAATATAAAGAGATGATTAAATTCCTTAGAAAGAGGATACGCATTTCACTACAATCGGACTTTGGGTCTTCAAGTAGAATGCTAGAAATGAATCGATGAAATACTAAATCCATGATTATATATATCTTTATTATACTAGCTCAATAATCTTTAAATAAGTTTAAATACAATTTAGACCAGGTCATCCATCTTTCATCCCTCTTTCAGTCACCATTATGCCACGATATTCAAACTCACGGAGAATTTGCAATTAGCTCTTTTCAGGAATAATTTCAAAACAAGTTATTTCATATGCCTTTATATAAGCATTAATTATAACTATTATTCATATGATATTTATAATACTAGCATATATATAATATAATTCAATAATGATTAGACAAAGAAATCACGTTAACAAATCAATATTTAATAAACAATAAAAAATATAATAGAATTAATAAATAAATACGGATGAATTTTATCATTTTAAAAGAATATTAATAAATTATATTTTTTTTATTTAATACCCTATGATAAAACTCAATACTATAATAAACTTTCAAAAATTAAAGAAAATAGCTTAAATTAACAGATATATAAAAACAATATATGGGTTCAAAAATTAATAATTTATGTAACTTATTAATTTATTTATCGTTTTTATTTATATGCTTCACAATTACCCATATATAAGTATTATTTGCCATTGTATAACTTATATATTATATGTATTTTTAATAAATAAAAATACATTAAACGTTTACAATATTACGTAGTAAACACAATATAATCCTGTTTAAGATATCTGTCAAATAATAACTATTTTTTTATATCCCTCATCTAATTTGATGAATTATGTTAAGCTTTCAATTAATTATATTTAATAATAAATATAATTTTCCTTTTAAGATATATATGATGCGATGCCAAATTTGAAATAAAGATAATAATAATAATAATAAACATATTAAAATAATATAAGCATTATTATAATATATATATAAATAAATAATAAAGGAAACTTATTTATAAGAGAGTTGAGCGTAGATATTGAAGTCTATAGTTCATCATCCCAATGAAGATCTCTTACGAAGCATATCACCAATCCATTGGTACAATGATGATTCCATTTATCCTTAAACGATAAACTGTTAATAACATCCAATGACCGGATTAATGTGAAATAAAATAAATATTCTTCGAATGTAGATGTTCTTAATCTTCATTTCTCTATTATCACTAGACGTTCTATATATTCAATATTTCAAAATATTTTAAAATAGCATGCAAGGTTGGTTTCGAAACCTTTACGATATAAAGCTGTTTTACTCAAAACACATTGTTTTATCCTATATATATATATATATATATATATAATTATCTTAAATTTATATATATCCGAAGAATCACGGAAGTATTAAAACAACGTACTTTCCAAAAAACTTAAACAGACGTTCTTTTCTTTTATATTGCTATTCCTTTAAGATTGAGTAGAAAATTAAATATATTTTCCTTGCAGACTTTTAATCCACAAATTATTTTAATTTGGAAAAGTTAATATTTAAATTCCAATCGTTAAATAGTAGTATTGATAAAAGAAAAATGCTATTTTTAAAGAGAAAAGATTTTCTTTTTCTTTCGTTTTTTTATATCAAGAGAACGAACGAATCTGCTCGTGTGTTATATACAAGTTCATGCTTAACTCAACTATCAATTGTTCCACTGACATTAAGATTTAATAATAAAATAAAAAAAATATATAAGTATTTATTCTTAACTTCAAATCTGGCATTTTACTCAAAAGCTTAAGGTATGTATTATTTAAAACTTAAATGTATATATAAATAGTACATATATGTTACATAATAAAATAGTCAAATAAAAATTTATATTTATAAATAATTTCACAAGAGATAAAACACGTTTGACCAATAATAATAACTGTAAGTTACTATTATAATATATATATATATATATATATATATATATATGAGAAAAAAGAACTAAACCACTCCCTATTACAATGTTTAAATTACTCATGCATATATATATATATATATAAATAGTACATATATGTTACATAATAAAATAGTCAAATAAAAATTTATATTTATAAATAATTTCACAAGAGATAAAACACGTTTGACCAATAATAATAACTGCAAGTTACTATTATAATATATATATATATATATGAGAAAAAAGAACTAAACCACTCCCTATTACAATGTTTAAATTACTCATGCATATATATATATATATATATATATATATATATATAAATAGTACATATATGTTACATAATAAAATAGTCAAATAAAAATTTATATTTATAAATAATTTCACAAGAGATAAAACACGTTTGACCAATAATAATAACTGTAAGTTACTATTATAATATATATATATATATATATATATATGAGAAAAAAGAATTAGCATGGCATATTATTCGTAGCTTATAAAAGTAGTATCATTATGACTACTGTTTGAGGGAAGATGAAAAGGATAAATATATAATTTAAATGTTTTATATCATTCTGAAGGAAAGTACAACTAATAAAAATATTGTCCTGCCAAATGTTGTTCAAGTACATCTAGATAAATATTTTAGAGCACATAAATATGTATTATACCACTTTTAAAATCTGCACCATTTATTTTAGTATATAAATCTACGTGCACTCACCCATCAGTACATGTTTTAAAAGCACATGTAAATCACTTGTGTTTATAGCTTCTTTTTATATAAGCAAACACATACTAACCATGCTTAACTCAGAACTTGATTCTATTTTGTAGCTGATAATTTAATTGCCAACTGAATTGCAAAAATTTTGTTGAGAGAAGAAAGTTTTTTTTTATTTTTAACCACCCACAATTAAATCATATTAGTTTAGAATATGTATAAATTATTGGTTTACTGCAGAATGCTGTTCATTCCAATCTTTCTTATTTTTAAAAAAAACATTACATTTCAGTGTCACATTGCAGAGTAGTAAGCATGTCACATGATTCTAAAATCATAAATAATTATTATGGCATTACAAGGATAAAAAAAAAGTAATATTTTTAGAGCAATTGTTAAGATTCTATTACTTTTATTACACAAGTGAAAATGCTCATATATATTAAACTAATATATTCCATAGAAATATATTTCATCAGTGCATAAATTAAGGAAATGTATTGAAAATAAATATTAAATAATGATATAAAGATGTGATTGCATTAAATGTGTTTAAAATATTTAATTATTAATATTATTAAAAAGAAAGTGGGTAATATTTATAATTGTATCAAATATTAATTTGTATTTAAGTCAATTGTTGTTGAATTTAACATATTAATCTGTTGAGAACTAATGCACTTTTTATTAAATATTCTTAAATAATTTGCAGCATGATTTATTGTTATCTTGGCATTTAGCCAAGAATAATTTCTTGTAATACCGATTGATCATGTAAACAGAGGAGATTACTATATATTTTTTTTTTTTAAAATGAAAAAAACATTGAATTTTAAACTCTAAAATGAATTTTTAAGTAGATAATTATCTCAGGAAAGATAATCTATAGTCAAATAGATAAATCTATTTTATTTTTTTATCTACAGTGAATAGGACTATTTTACAATCATCAACTGTTACAAAATCTATCTTTTTTTTTCAACATCATACAACTCTGTCTTCAGTTTATATTTAAAAATGCATCACCATGAATGATAAAATAGTCTGCTGCTGTTAATTAATAATTAATAATTGATTGGATGAATGATTAAAGGCAATTGCCTTTAATCATTCATTCAATCAAATATTAAAGGTAAACTGAACGTTTGTTTACTGGTAGACAAAACACAGTAAATAAAATTAGTTTATAAATCTTTTATGATATATACATATTAAATAAACTTTCTGATATATATATAAAACTGTAAATTACTATTAACTTTCATCACATGATCACATGATACGTATTGCACTGAGTGGCAATACATATAGAGAGTTTTGCTTGTTTTAAATTGCTATCAGTTCTAAATATGGTATAAATTTCAAAAAGTATAGTTTATTATTTATGAAAGTATACTGATGTCGTATTATAATGCACGTTATCAAATATAGAAACTTTACTATTTAATAGTAATCACTTATTATTTCAAGTCTATAATGGTGTTAATTACAAATGAGTATTTATTTTTTATATGACAGTTGCATGTATTGACAATTTAGATATTCTCTGATTGAATATGTATGGTGTGATATTATTAAAACCAGTTATAAATTTTTCATGGCTTCATTTTTATAAGGAGTTAGTTTTGTAATAAATACTTCTATAAGAGCACAGGGTAATGTCATTATAATTTAATAAAAATGTCCATAATGATGAATTTCTATTAATATTATTTAAATATTTTATATATGAAGTTTAAAGTTTAGTTGCTCTTTTAAACTGTTACTTTAAATATTATTATAATATTGAATTTATCTTAATTTTAAACGTCATTTAAAACCATTCTTTAGTCTTATATTTTTGTTTATGATTTTGAATTCTTTATTAAAATATTTGTTTAATTATTTTGTTGATTACATTTATTCCTAAAGTATTTACAAATATTGTATTTTATATTATAAATAAAATCTTGTTATATAATTATACCTGGGTCTCATTTTATGCGGTAGATTGGTTCCTCAGAAAATGTTCACAAAAGAAATTGCACAAAAATAGACTTAACTTACCTTGAAAAATGGGGGAAAGGGTCTGTATTTTTCAGAAATCACATAAAAGCAAAGCAGCAAGGAAAAATTACTTTAAAATTTGCATTAAAAAAATAAGGAAATAAAGTATGACTAATAAAAAATTTCAAATATTTAAAAAAAATTAATACAAGACAAACTTTTTTTATTAACTACAGTATTTAATTTTACATTTTTTCATACATATTTTAATCATTACCACTATTTGACAATATGTGTTCATTTGGGAACTGGTAAAAAATCAAATTTGTAATGTGATGTACAACTAGCACCACTTTCAGTCTTGTACTGTGTTAATGATTTTCTGTTTCTATATTAAAAAAATGAGATCACAATCAAAACAAAAAGATTATACATTATCATTAGAAAGATTATTTTCAAATTATAAAATCAATAAAATCTTTGTTATTATTTATTTTAAAAATCTAAAAAAATAATTATTTTTGTTAATATCTAACAAAATATATTTTAAATGTTTAAAAGTTTTGAATATTTATTGCAATATTTTTATACATATGCATATATCTATTATTAGTATTAACTCATTAGTATAAGTAGGTTATTTACATAGAAGCTAAGATTCTAAATACAGCTTCAGGCCATATTAATGTTAGCTGCTAATATATCATTATATTTTTGAAAAAAAAAAGCTATTTAAAGTCAAAATAAGTTATTAATAATTTAAATTTCTTGATATCTAATAAATATGGTGAAATATGAAAGATATTAAGAATAAACATGAATCGCATAACTTCAAAATCGCATTAAAATAATTCGCATAAAACGACCCAGGTGTAGGTTATAATTTTGTATTTATTATCATTATCTGCACAATCAGAATATTTAAATCACAAAAGTATAAAAATATTGGATTATAAGAATACATAATATTTAAAAGTCAAGGAATTAAAATTCAAACAATATAGTACTGAAATTATATGAATATTTAAGATTATTTTGATTATATTATTTTAGTTTTAATTAGATGAAAACTTAATGTAATATATGAGTATAAAAAAGTTATTTGTTATTTATTGCATCATAAATTTTATCATGTTTCTAAATAAGAGTGATTGAGGTAGAAGACTCTCATTATTAAACTGTATATGAAGTCATTTATTTTCAGTTTATATAAAAATAATTTTGAACAAATAAATAATGTACTATTGTATAAGATGAAATGATGGTCATATTATTTGAACCTAAGATGTAAAGTAATTTAATACAGATGGAAACATAATGGAGGAAATTAATCATAGAATTAAGCTTGGCTGGAGTGCTTTTGGTAGAAATAACTTGATACTAAAAGGAAATATGCCTATATGTTTGAAAAGGAAAGTTTTTAACAAATGTGTTTTACCAGTTCTTACTTATAGATCTGAGACTTGGACACTTAATAGAAAAGTAATATAGAGTCTGCAGACCACTCAAAGAAGTATGGAGAGATGCATGTTGGGAGTAACAAGAAGAGATTGAAAACAAACAGGTGTTACTGACCTCATTGAACAAATTAAAAGATTAAAGTGGAGTTGGGCTGGACATATTGCTAGAAAAGATGATAGTAGATGGACAATTGAAATCTTAAACTGGATTCCAAGAGATAGTAAAGACCCAGAAAAAGACCACATGTGAGATGGATGGATGAAATAAGAAAGAGTGCAGGGGTGATGTGGAGAAGAGAAGCTAAAGAATGGAGAAGATGGATTGAACTAGGAGATACCTTCATCCTGCAGTGGATTGATAATGGTTGTTGATAATGATGATGATGATTAAAGAACATTCAAACTAAGTTTCATGGTGATAGGTTTATGAGTTCAAAAGTCTAAAAGGGTATGCCTCACAATATTGTATAAGATTAGGTTACCCTATAATATTGCATAAAGTTAGGATACTTTATAATATAATGTACCATTAATTGGTACAAAGTGCCCTAACATGCAAATATTAAAGGAAAGATTGTTCAATGAAAAGAAAAAATAAATTAAATGAGAAAAATTTATTTTGCATTAGTAAGATATATTATCATTATTTATATATTTCCCCATCCAGAGAATTCAAAATTAAATTAGAAGTAGAGATTAAACTTAATTAAATTACAGACAATTGGCAAAAAATATCTTATCAACAAGTAAAATATTAAAACTCAATTGAATTATAGATAATGGATCAAATATAGATTTTCTATAAACAAAAAGTAGTAAAATGTGTACAATATAAAAGAGATTAAAATATGTTTCCTTATGCAATGTTTAGGGGAAATAACAAAATTTCAATTACATGGAGTTACAACCAACATGGAGAAGAAAACTATATAGAAGATATAATAAACATTAATATATGGAATTGTCATAGCAGTATGTAATTCAGCCAACTTATTAGAAGTTTAGATTTTTTTCTATGCTACCAGTTTGGTGTTAAGTTCTGCTATTATCCTTATGCTGATTCTTATTCTGCATATCTGTCAGTTGTCATTCTAGTCTAAATACAACTTGCATTTATTATATGGAAACATATATATATATATGTATATATATATATATATATACATATATATATATATATATATCTGTAAAATGTTACACATGAGGGTTTGCAAAACCAAGTGCATCTGTTATTACCATTCTAATTATGTATTTTAGGAATGAACCTTTGAACCAATACATTGTCTATAAACAGCTTGCATACTCTCAACACCAAAAGTGGAATATTCAAGACTTCCACAACATTACATCAAAAATGACCTTAAAATGAAAAAGGAAACTTAGAATTGAACATAAAACCATGACCATATAAGAAAAAAATAGAAGATAAATCCATTGTAAAACTTTATGAATTCTTATATAGAAATACTTAATTAATTATAAAGAACTTTCCATTGTTTTTCTTCAAAAATATATGAACATAAATGAACTGTTAAACTTGCTAATTATTTACTGAATTTAATTTTAGACATTGAATGATATATTTTATTTTACTAGTATTTTAATTAATGTATTATTATTAGTTTATGTAAATGTATGCTTGTTATAACAATACATTATTGAATGGGGATGAAATATAAAATAGTTACATAGTGCATTTTGTTGTTTTTTTTTTTTCTTGTTAAATATATTGCCATATAAAAATCCAAAGAAACAATTTCAGCATTTTTTTGTGGAGGCTAATGCATGCTACCTGTATGGATACATGCATTAAAAATATTGCCTAGGGTATTAATTAAAAAGAATATGGAAATAATAAGTAATTATTACTAAAGCAATTTTTTAGCACAAAAAGGTTTGTTAATAGTTGTATTCACATATAAGATTTTCATTAGACATAAAATTATTGGATTAAACTCAGTTAATTTAGATTTAATATTAAGATTTTATTATTAAAACTTGGGGTTCTAAATAATCAAAAAGTTTATTCAGAGTTTCTGAATTAATTAGTTAATTGTTTGAGGCAATAATTTGGTTATCCTAATTAGAGTTAATATGTATGTATATGACTGCATATAACTAAAACCTGATTTAACTGACACTGACAAGTATCACATAGTTCAAAGTGTTAAATATTAAGAAGATGATTGAGATGTAGGCTTGATAAGTTTCTATACTTTTTATAAAAAAATGTCAATATATGAGTAATAAAAATCTTAAACCTGAATATGAGATTATCATAGAGCTTTAAAAATTACATTATAGTTGAATAGAAAGAAATATGTATTTCTGGGATAATTTGCACAACAAAAGTTATTGAACAGCATATCTGAATTTAAAGTTGTAAAAATTTATTCCTGTAGTAAATTAAAAATGATTAGTGTGATCATAATAAATTTCTATTTTTTGTATACTATACATAAATGTATAATATTGGTAAAGTTTATATGTTATTGACTGCTTAAGACAATAAAGTGATGTTTTTTTTCTAATTTGGGTTATAAAATAATATTTGTGATTATTTTATTATTAGAACTATTATTTAAATAATAAGATTTGTAGTTTCTTACTATAAAAAATATTACACAAATTTGAACATATATCTTGATAGGGTTTTTTATTAAGATTTTATTTGATCCTCTATTTTAATAGCAATTGAGCTAAACAAATGAATAATAAGTTATATTTTCATATAGGTTTATTTAAAAACAGATATATTTAATGTGATATTATTAAAAGTATATAAAGTGTAATAATCATTATTTTAAATGTTTCATGATGTTTTATAAGTTAGTATTTATTTTATTCTCTGATTTGTGATGTAATAAAAAAGAATAAAAGTGTTGGCAGTGTTTTCATTTTAAAATATTATCCTTTTAAAAAATTTAAAAAAAAAACAATTTGATCAGGAATGCTGCTTTTTCTGATGACTTCTAATTAAAGTGGAAAAATCACAATAGATTAAAAGAAGTGAATTTGAGTTGATTATTACATGCTGTATCTAGGCCAATGATCTAAATGTTGCATCAATAAGCAAATTATATAAAATGCCTTTGATTTAACTTAAGACACTTGCTATATGTCTCTAATACTCTAGTTGGTGTACTACATCTTGTAATAAATACATTTTAAAATGTAATATAGTTTTTTTTAAAAAATGTTTAATATAAATCACACAATAGAAAACTAAGTATAAAATAATATTTACTCCATTAGATAATTTGAGTTTTGTGATGTTAATTTATTTTAACAATTATACAAACAGAAATTTGTTTTATGTGTATTCCAGAAAGATTATGACATGGTTATAAAGTTTTACTATGTAAATTAGCTTATATATATATATATATATATATATAATATTTATATATATATAGGCATATATATATATATATATATATATATATATATATATATATATATGCCTAGTAATAAAAAAAATACCAAGGTTATGACCAAATGGATACTGATTTGGATTTAATAACTAACAATGTAACCATGTTAAGAAGGGTAAAACAATGATTATTATCTAAAATGTTAAACATCATTGCAACTTACTAAGGATTATTTATTTATATAAACTTTGAATATTAAAGAAAAGGAAATGAACTTTTGGGATTATTTTATCATTAAAAAGTATCATTTCATAAACTTTCTTTATGTGAATTAATTGAATTCTATATGTATGGTCTTAATTTAATCATTATTATTCAAGTGATAAGTTGCATGTTTTATATATTTCATAATTATTTGTATTATTGTTGTTATATGGTGATTTAATCTTTTAACTGCTAATTATTTTATTGGCCGAGTGAGGTAAAAGTCAAAACTTTTAATTGGTCAACTCACAAAATCAAACATCAAAATATATTCATCTTTTAATATTATATTCACTTAGTTTTATTTGTAAAAAGTATAAAAATAATTTGTCAGGTTATGGAAGTGAACAAAATTTTTTTCAAAAATAAAATATCTAATTATAATTCTAAAAATATTCAATAGTGGGAAAATGTAAAGAAAAAATTACTAATCAATGAAAAAGCTTTTGTGATGTCAGTGATTACTTTCCCAATTTTACATTGCGGATAAGTAAATAATTTTTGCTAAAGTCTTAACTATTTTTCTAAAATAATTTTATTTTTAGCATATTTTGTCAAAATAATTTATAACTTGTCAAAAAATACTTTTAAAATGGTCTAAAACATTCGTTTATCATTTTTGAAATGAAAGAAAAGAAATTGTAACTCTTTAGTTTTTGAGAGCCATTTTCTTTGTTGTCAAAATTTAAAACAGCCAATCAGATTTAAGAAGGGGTGTAATTTTTTCTTTGTTAGACCTATAGCAGCAGTTTTATTGATTTTTTACTTGTAAAATAATTCAAGAGAGGGCAGCATCTTACAGAACTTTTATAGACTTTCAAATGTCGATAAAATTTCAATGATAGCGTTAAAATTAACGGAATTTTGAGCGACTTGAAGTGGCTTCAAGTCATCTCGTAAACTGCCTTTAAAGGTTAATGTATATATGTATGTAGGATATATATATATATATAATGTATATCTGCAATATGACAATAAAGAAGGTGTTAGAGTTGTAAAACTATGCTGGTGTGAGGATGATGGAAGAGATATGTTATAAGATAAAAATTAATTGTATCCTTATTACATTGTGAATTGTGTTATGAATACTGAGAATTTTAAAAGTTTTACAAGAGTGAGCTAAGGTTTTTCTCTTCTTAAATTTATTAGTTATACTTTATTAGGTTTAGTAATTCTTGCTGTAACTCTGTGTGTTCTCGGCCATGAATTACAGTAGCAGCAAAATATTTAAATTTTTTAATACGGATGAACCCACAACATATGTCTTTTATATATGCAACCCAGGAAAACCTTAGCTCACTCTTGCAAAACTTTTAAAACTCTCATTATTCATAACACAAATCACAATGTAATAAGGATACTGGTAATTTCTATCTTATAACAAATCCCTTCCATCATCCTCACTCCAGCATAGTCTTACAACTCTAACTCCTTCTTTATTGTCATATTTCAGATCCATATTTAATAAACAGTCAGCTTTTATAAGTCTTAGAGATTTGTTATGCCACTATGCATTTATTTGGCAATAGATATAAGTTTTTATTTCTAGAATTATAGTATTATGATCTCAGGGTTCTTATATTTTATATTAAATTTTCAATATTTATTTTATGAACACATTGTTGGGAAATGAATAATATCCTAGTGATAAACATGAGCACTCATATACATGATCTACAAGTTAATGTCTACCTCTTATTGAATACTACTACTACTAATACTATTACTAATAATAATAATAGTAATAATAATAATAATAATAATAATAATAATAGTAATAATAATGATGATGATGATGATAATAATAATAATAATAATAATGATGATGATGATGATGATGATGACGATGATAATAATAATAATAATAATAATAATAATAATAATAATAATAATAATAATAATAATAATAATAATAATAATAATAATAATTTAGCTAAAACAAAATTACATTAAACTCTAAATTTGTACCACAATGTAATCATGTAGGAGAACATTTGAATACCAAGAATAAGAATGAAATTTTATGTCAATTCAAAATATTCATCAACAACATAAATAACTTTTATTACAAAATAGAAAATAATTGATTATGAACACAATTTTACCTAAATAAATTTCAGTTTAAATCATAGTGATTAATAGAATAAATGAATAATATTTATTTAATGCATTCTTCATATTTGCAAAATAATTATCACTTAAATAGTTTAACATGTAATTTATGTATCTGTATCTTGAAAATAAATATTTGAAAAACAATTGCATTATAAATTGTATAATGTCTAGATTTCTGGATATGAGTTTAATAAATGCCAGGGTTATTATAAAGACACTACACCAGATTAAACAACAAAATAACATTTATTAACAATTTAAACAATTTTATTAACATGAATACCATAGAAGTCAATAACAAAAATTCCAATAATAAAAATACAGCAGTCTTATGCAATTGTCTACAGGACTGTATATTACAATGACTGAATTACACATTTATGACTTATGGTGGTCTTAGGTTGACAAACATATTTGATGAGCTAAATTTATTATAAAAAATATACCCTTCATATTAAATACCTATTTTAACACTAATCTTAATAAATAGTCTGTGTCATTCAAATAATATAAGTTTAACAAACTGTTAATTAATTTATGTTACATATTATATCTTTTTTCAAAATACATGGCCTAAATAATGCTATAATTTCATAATCTATAGCTTTACCAACTATGCATTATTTATTAATTCCCTGATATTTACCTATTAAGGTTTTTCTAACTATGCATTATTTATTAATTCCATAGTCTTTAAATGTCAAAGCTATAATAAAGTTGTAATTCACACATACACACCAACACCTTCAATGCTATTTGCCCCAACTATGAGTAAAGCTCAACAATCTTCAGATGTTACCAGTTCAGCAATGACTTGCTTTTGGACAATGATGATTGTAATGCATATTGATTATTTTAGATTAATAATAAATTTTTATAATTTTGAATAAATCTTTGTTAATTTTATTTCACATATTGGTGGCAAAACTCAGCAAAACAGATTATACATCAAAACTTTCAACTTACATTTAGGAAGCTAAAGGTGGTCCTGAAGAGGATGATGCACTTCAAAATGATGAACCTCATCAATGACCAACATACTAAAATCAGCAACACCATGTGTGGTGGTAAATGTACAATAATGAACATATTTCCCAGAAGAAAAGCAACTAAAGCCATAAACCTGTGATAAGCATGAACTCTGAGTGTTCAACTATCTGAAGACAATAAAATATGTTATTACTTTGTCTCTAGATATATATGATAATGGTAATGAACCAACACAATTACAACTATAAACATGAGAAAATATCACTCAAAAATATTGACAATGTCAGAGAGAGTAACCCTCTCTCTCCTAATAAAATTGTAAATTATTTCAATATCAACAATAATGAGAGAGCTGAGCTAAATCTTCAAACCATCGAAATGGAAATAAAACTCACCTACTTTGGAAGTGTGCAATTGTCAGATAAAACATATCACATATATTTCAATCAACAGTGAAGTTTCATAAAGAAAATTTATAAAGGTATATGTGACATTGCATTTTATGTACCACCTACATTAAATAAATTAATAAATAACTGTAAAAATAAAACCTTTTTTACAAATAAAAATTGTATCATTTATAAATGGACATGTAGGTGTTATATTGTATATATAGGTGAGTCAAGATGCACATTGGAGAAAAGAACAAAAGAGCACTTGTTATTAAAAAGAGTTCAAAATACAAAACAAATTCCTGAAGATAATGATAATTTATCAGCTTCTGTTTTTTATGACCATAATAAATCATGTATATATGGTTTTGATTTCAATTATAGTAACATAAAAATATTACAAGCTGAAATAAATAATAATAAAAGAAAAATCAAGAAAACTATGTTAATATATAAATACAAGCAAGACATAATCAATAGGCAGGCAGTAAACATTAAGATCACAGAATTATTGGGGAAATTGACCTTTCAAAGTATTAGTTGACAAAGACTGCAATGATAGTTGAAAGTGCACCTAAGGTTTATATTTTTTGTTTTTTTTAACAAATTTTAATTACTGTATTTTCTAATTATATATATATATATGTGTGTGTATATATATTTAATTACTGTATTTTCTATATATATATATATATATATGTGTGTGTGTGTATATGTGTGTGTGTGTGTATGTGTGTGTGACATCTATTGTTTATTATGCCTTTGATTGTGATGGGAAGGCAACTTTACTAAAATTCAGTATATAATTTAAGAGAAATGTTTTTTTATGTGATTGGCTACCTAAAATTGCATACTTGAAATATAAATTGTAGTAAATGCTATGCAAGATTTTATTATTATTATTATTATTATTATTATTATTATTATTATTATTATTATTATTATTATTATTATTATTATTATTATTATTATTATTATTATTATTATTATTATTATTATTATTATTATTATTATTATTATTATTATTATTATTATTATTATTATTATTATTATTATTGTGTTTTAGAATTTAGAGTCCCATGTGATGCCATTATTCCATCTGATTGGCTGTCACTTAAGCATTTTTAAAGCGTATCTGTTTGAAGGTGTTTAGCTTTCACGTTATTATTATTATTATTATTATTATTATTATTATTATTATTATTATTATTATTATTATTATTATTATTATTATTATTATTATTATTATTATTATTATTATTATTATTATTATTATTATTATTATTATTATTATTATTATTATTATTATTACTATTACTACTACTATTTTAGTACTCATAGATTCACATACATATTTGTAATGTCCACAAACACACACACATTTTTTACTTATTGAAATGTAGTTGAAACCAATAAATGTTTGGTTGATTTGAATTTGAAGAGTAGGAAGAAATTTTATTATGTTTATTTGTTTCTTGGTAAATATTATAAATATCATCATAAAATGGGTAGAAGACTTTTATCAATAATTAAATAATAATATAGAACAAGCACCTCCTATATCTATTACATCTTCTGAACTGCTCAGAAAAATGAAAAAGTGAGGCATGCAATTAAATGTATGAAGAAAGGAAAGGCTCCCAGTAATAATGTAATTATAATTGATATATTAAAAGAAGCAGTTGAAGAAATACATATTTTTTTAGCAAAGTTATATACCAAATGTCTAAATGATAAAGATGTACCAGATGATTGGAGGAATGCATTATTAATATTTAAAAAAGGTAATAAATAAGATATTAGAAATTACAGACCTATCAGCCTTTTAACAGTTTTATACAAAAATTTTCCAAGATAATTACAACTCATAATCAGAGAACATTGGATTTCCACCAACCAAGAGAACAAGCTGGATATAGCCTTTTAACAGTTTTATACAAAAATTTTCCAAGATAATTACAACTCATATACAGAGAACATTGGATTTCCACCAACCAAGAGAACAAGCTGGATATAAAAAAGGTTTTAGTACAGTAGATCATATCCTGGTATTGAGAAAAGTTATAGAAAAGACAAATGAATATGAGTTGCCATTATGTTTTGGATTTATAGATTATGAAAAGGCATTTGATTCTATAAACACTTCTTCAATGATTAAAGCATTGGATCATCAAAGTATAGATAAAGTATATTCTCATATTGTAAAGAATATTTATAAAAATTCAATAGCAACAATTAGGTTTCATAATGATACTGGGAAAGTCAACATTGAGAAGGGTGTAAGACAGGGTGACTCCATATCTCCAAAACTTTTACAGCCGTACTGCAATAAGGATTTTATGGATAAAAATGGGAAGCTAAAACAGTGAACGTAAATGGAGATTATTTAAATCATTTACATTTTGCAGATGATGTAGTTGTTTTTGAAAATAATGCTTTAGAGCTGCAGGAAGTGTTGCAAGCATTATCAGATGAAAGTAGGAAAGTAAGACTAGAGATAAATGTTAAAAAACTAAAGTAATGTTTAATGGATTTTCTCAAAATATAAAAACAAAGAGTGATTATGATGAGTTAAAATAAGTTAACAGTTATAAATACCTTGGTTAGGTTATTAATACAGATGGAAACATAATGTATGAAATTAATCATAGAATTAAACTTGGTTGGAGTGCATTTGGTAGAAATAACTCCATACTAAAAAAATATGCCTATGTGTTTAAAATGAAAAGGTTTAATAATTGCGTTTTACCAGTTTTTACTTATGGATCTGAGACTTGCACACTTAATAAAATAAAAATACAGAGGCTTCAGACAACTCAAATAAGTATGGAGAGATAGATATTGTGAGTAACAAGAAGTTGAAAGTGCAATATATGGGTAAGAGAACAAGCAGATGTTACTAATCTCATTGAAAAAATCAAAAGATTGAAGTGGAATTGGGCTGGACATATTTCTAGAAGATATGATAATAGATGTACAATTGAAATTTTAAAGTGGATTCCAAGAGATTGTAAAAGACCCAGAAAGTGATCACAAATGAGATAAATGGATGTAATAAGAAAGTGTGTAGGAATGATGTGGATAAGTGAAGCTAAAGATCAGAGAAGTTAGATTGAACGTGGAGAGATTTTCATGCCACAGTGGATTGATAATGGTTGTTGTTGTTGTTGATGATGATGATAATATTTATTCCTTATAATACCATTCTAAAAAAAATACTTCATTTGATTACTAATTTCGTAAATATATTTTGGCACCAGAAATCTTAAAGTAGAAAATATTCTGCTTCTTCATTTTCTATATATGATTTTTTTGGTTTAAAAAATAAATAAATAGACTTATAGTTTCATAGCAATCATTATTTTATTTTTGGAAATAATTTAGATTATTTTATTTATCCATGGTAAATAATTTATTTTGGTAAATTATTAAATATTTAATTTTTAAAATAATTTTAAATATTTATTTCATTTTATTGTCTCGTTATCCTTAATTGTTTCATTAGATTGAAATATATCGTGGTATGGGTTGGGCTCAATCTAGGCTCTATTGTCCATTTTAGTTAATCCTTTGATGAATTCTATGTACTGCGTACACAATTTTGTTACATAATTAAAATTAATAAAATTGGTAAATTAAAAATAAATTAATATTTTATATGATATATATTTTGAAAAAAAAAAAAACATCTTAAATTAATTTTAAATATTCTTAAACTTATGTGATTAATTTAGAAAAGTTTTTCAATTACCTATGGTAGTCAAATTTAGTGGCATGTTAATGATTTTGATATTGACTTAGTATGTCCTATATGCAATTTTGGACATAAGGGAAGCCCCAAAACCATTGCTGACATAATTAAATAATGGAGTATTTAATATCGCACACCCAAAATTAATTATAATATGTTCTAAATATTTTGTCAAGTCTACATAAATAATTACAATTTTCATCAAAAACAACAACAAAACATTAAAAATTTCATAGAAATAAGATATAAACTTTCCGTTATTTGTTTTCAAAATCAATTACTAAACTAATACAAAAATTGCTTATCAAGTATACAACGTAATAAATTACTAAAGATATAAACATAATTAATACATATTAGCATCTATTTAAATCAAAGCATCAGAGATATCGTGTTGAATAAAAATAAATACTTGATTAAATGAAAGTATTTTAATTCTATAACATGCATGGTGGTAAAATACCGAAAAAAGTAAAACCTTCAATTATAAGAGTAATATTTAAATTCTAAAATACGCAACAGAATACAAAATAATAATAATAATAAATATGCATTAAAAAAAGTATTTTAATTGCATGATTAACAAGCATTACATTTTAAATGTTAAATGTTCAATTATAAGGGAAATCTTAAAATCTTAAAATTTATCAGCAGAATAGAGAAAAAATGCACAAACTAACATAAAGTAAAAAAGTACAATTACATGAGGAATCAATAAGCAAAACACTATGAATATTATATTAAACAAAATAAATATTTATAGTTGAGCAAATATTAATACAAATAAATAATTGCTTATGAAGAAAAACACATTGAAATTACTTTTACAATTAACTGAAGGAAATATATATATATATATATATGATTAAACTAATTACTAAACAAAACAAACAGAAAATAAAACACACACATTTATTGTCGCAGAATACCATTTAATTTTTCATCAAAAATATTACGTTAAACATATTTATTTTATATCATTTATCAGTAAATTGGTGTGTTACTTGTAATTATCAATTATTAATTTAAAAAAAAAACCATTATACATATTTTGTTGAACATAAAAAAGAGTAGGAATGTTTGTATGATAGAAAAATGGTGGGTTTCAAAAATAACAAATTACTAGCATCTATTAATAAATGTAAGCTGTCCATAATAAATTTTAAAATTAAAATTAAACTAAGAAAAAAAAAACTATAAAAAACATATTACACATCATTACAAAAATCAAAATTTCAAAAATATTGGTTTATTAAATAATTTTGATCAAAAAGAATATTCAAAATCTTATATTGAATATAAGTTGTCTATAATAAATATTAAAATTAATAAAATATACTATAAAACATATAGAACATGACTAAAATAATCAAAACAAATATGGTAGAATCTTCAATAGAAATGGATTTTATAATCGATTCAATCATTGTGTGAAACAAATGTAAAAACATGAGCAGCAAATGATTTTAAAATATCTACCAAAAAAGAAAAAATAATATTTGATATCCCAAAACTGGTTGATAGCTAATAGGGGCTAGGCATCAGGATATAAACTAACAATTACAACTCCATTAATTAAAAAAAAAATCTGTATTAATCCCTTGATAGTGGAAAATATTATTTATTCAATGCCAAACTGCAATTCAACTTTATCCTTAAAATCCTTTTCTGTACATTGTTTTCATCACAGAATAACTGCCATAGTAATCAGTGGATGCTAGAAAGTTTGTGGAAAAAACCCTATCTAATATCTATTCATCCAATATTCCCAGACAAGTTTTAACTTGTGGCTTTCATCACTGAAAAACCTTGGATCTGAAAGAACTGCACCTAGATCATAGTATCTAATGCAACCTTCTAGCAGCCATCTTTTATCTAACTACAAAGCTTTGTTTCCAATTTAAAAACACAATAATATTTTCAATTTCAGCTTATTTTTTGTATAGTTGTATGGATCTGAGCATTCAGCATTTATACATTTTGGGAACCTTTGTTCCCTAATAAACTTTGTTACCATAATCCTATTAGACAGGATTGGTATTAATCCACTAATCTTCATGTTATCACCATTCTTTATGTCTGCACAAGCTGGTAACACAAAGACACATCTCTCCATACAGTAGTGCCACTCTGACAAAGTAATCAATGGAAGCTAGAAGGTCTGTGCATAAAATTCCTTGCTAGTGCCTACTCATCCAATATCAACAGATTAGTTTTTCACTTGTAGCAATCATCAGTGAAGTGCCTTGGATAAGTAGACACTAAATAAAAATTTTATCCACAAACCTTTTAGCATCCATTGATTAATCTGTCATGCACAGAGTGACACTACTGAATGGAGAGATTTGACTCTATAATATCAGCTTGAGTTAGCATAAAGAACGGTGGCCATATGATGTTTAGTGATATAATACTAATCTTGCCCAATAGGATTATAGTTACTGTGGTTATAAAATAACCAAAGACACCCCAATTTATAGATGCTGAATGAATTAAGATCTATACAAATATGCAAACAAATGAGCTTGAATTGAAAATATTAATGTTTTTTTTTTTTTTTTTAATTTGGACTCACAGCTTTGTAGTTAGCTTAAAAGGTAAAAAGTCATGGCTAGAGGGTTGTATCAGATCCTATGATCTTGGTGCAGTGTTCAGAGATCCAAAGCTCCTCATTTATGAAAACCAAAAGATAGAATCTATTCTGGGAACATTTGATGAGAGTCACTAGATAAGGATTTTTATGCACAATTTTTTTTTATCATTCATTGATTACTCTGGCTTGCACAGTGTAATGATACTCTATGGAGAGATTTGTCACTGCATTATCAGCTTATGTAAGCAGATCACATGATCAATTTCATTCTTTTCATGTTAATTTTTTCACTGTACTCTATATTCATCATAACTCTATGGTTTCTTATTCAAGACTCAATTTGTCCTCTTAACTTTTAAAAATTTTAGACCAATATCTGTCTTTATTTCTGTGTTTTATAAAAAAATACTTATAAAAAATAAAATGCAGATTATTATTTTACTTCAGATATTAATGTTTTAATTTGCCTAAAATGAATTTATATCATTTGTGGTTATTTTTTTTTTTTCAAATCATGATTGGTTTTGTTACAAATCACATGGAATCAACATTAATAGCCTTCATCTCAATTCCAATCACTAAACCTGACTGAGTGCTTGAACAATGCATACTTATCTATTCTTTAACATTATGGTTAATTGTATCTGTGATATTCACATTATTATGAATGAAAATGTATCCTTTTTTATGTTCCATAATGTCACTTTTTATAGTTATTCATAGAAATTACTACATTTTATTTTCTACATTAATCTTTTTTAGATTGATTTGCAGTCTACCAAAAAGTCGTATTCTGTCTTTTCATGATATCAAAGATATTAATTTTTTATCCACATTCAATCGAAAAAACATACTATTCAAACAGTAATCAACCTTGATAGTTAAAAAAAATAATATTCACTTCAACTTAATAAAAGTAAATTCTTCTTAAGAAGAATATCAATATTTGTAATCCCTCATCAAAATTCTTGAGTGTTCATTTATTGTCAGATATCTTTAAAATGGATATTAAAAAAATAATTTGTATTGAATAATAAAATGCAATACTTTTAAAACTTATTTTTTTTATTTAAGCTAAAGTGTCACTGATTAACATCATTAATTTACAAAAATCACTAACCCCATGCCTATCAACAAAGTGTATACATTCTATAAATACTTTTATAAATAATCTTTTTTCTTAATTATTTATTTAACTAATACATCATAATCATTATTTGGCAATATTTTCAACGTAACATCAAATTTCATATTCAAATTTAATAAAATAGTTTAATCTCTTGTTTGAGAACAAATTTAAATAGTGTGGTGTCTAACAACCTCAGAAAATATTTCTATTTAAAAATATATTACCACTTAATTAAAAGATTCAAAGAATGGTTCTTAGATCCAGTATATTGGACTTTTGTAAAATTAAAATCAACTTTGATGCTGGTCCAACCAATATTTTTTACAATTTAGGATAAATTTCTTCTAATCTGATGTGATGTATTCCTAATTTAGCTTATTTAAAAACAATTATTAACATCTTATGCTTTAATGCAGTGGACCACAAAAATATAAGAACATCAGTTTCACCAATCACATATTTGTATACTTTCCTAAGTGCAGTTACAAATTATATTGAAAATACCCCCCCCCTAAAGATTAGAGTCACAACCTTCATTCTCTTCACCCTGCAGTTCCTAAGATTACATTATATTTTTGATCCTACTTTACCTAAATTCTAACCACCTTTTT
Organism: Epiperipatus broadwayi; assembly: GCA_028023455.1. NCBI lineage: Eukaryota > Metazoa > Onychophora > Udeonychophora > Euonychophora > Peripatidae > Epiperipatus > Epiperipatus broadwayi. Next base: position 405,936 of record JAQFVV010006349.1, read on the forward strand.
AATAAATTCATAAAATTTTAAATGTAAATTATGCAATTTTCAGATTTATTTATTAAGCACATAAATTGATGAAATTAAAGAGAAACGATTTCACCTGTTTGCACCCTACTGATTTTATAACAACTTAATGTTGTCATGTCAAGTACAGAGGAATTTGTCAAACCCAAACACAATATAAATATTGTATAAAGAATATAATGGCTGACTTATCTTTAACATAAAGTCTGATTTATATAGGCCAATCTGAAGCATTTTGGTTTGAGAGAGTTACATTACTCTGTTCACATTAAGTCCATTGCATTCTTATATTAACATTTGTGAAATCTTTCAATTTATTCCATGCTAATATTAAAAATTTAAAAAATGTAATGTTCAGATTTATTTATTAAACACATATATCATATAAAATTAAAGAGAAAGTATTTTACCTTTTTAACATATGCACCTTACTAATTTTGTAATAACTCAATATTGTCATGTTCAGTACAGAAAAAACTCAAAGCCAAAACAGATGGAAACTTTATAAAAATAAGAGTGGCTCTCTTATATTTAACCTAAATTTTGATTTATATAAACATCTTGGTGGGAGAGAATGAAGTTCATTTTCAAATCCATTACCATTTACATACATTACCATTTTCAAAATCTTTCAATTTATTACATGATAATATTATGAATTAATAAATAAATAAATCTGAATGTTACATAATTGCTGTTAATTTATAATATTAACATATAGTAAATCAAAACTCTTTGAGAATGTTAATGTATATAAGAATAAAATGTGATTTAAAAGAGAATTGAGTGACATCTTCCCTCTCTCAAACAAAACACTTTAAATTGCCATATATAAATTAAAATTTAGATTAAAGATAAGATGGTCACTCTAATCTTTATAGTGTCCCTATCTTGTGTTTGAATTTGATAATTAACTCTGTACTCAACATGACAGTTTTGAGTTACCACAAATTCATTTAGTTTCATATGTTAAAAATGTGAAATACTTTCTCTTTAATACATGTAAATTCTACTATGTTAGATTAATAACACATATTTTAAAACCAATGAGATATATAAATAGGAGAAATATTATTTTTGACATTTTATTATCTTTGTGCAATTTTCTTGAGATAGATATATAATATAAAAGTTTACAAATTAAACTGGTGCAAAAAATGGAATACATACAAATTTATGTTAAACATTATACATAAAGAATTAAGTAATGTTGTGCATATGTTGGTTTTCTAATTTGGAATGTTATGTTATAGTTCATAGTGGTGCAATCATACTCCTCTTGATACCTAACTCTTCTCATTAATGAGCAACCAATAATGTTCAATATTTTTGAGAAGGAAATAAAAGAATACAACCTCATGTTAGTATAACATTAGTTAATGTTATATATATATATAATTTATAAATTTACGTTTTGAAGGAGGGAGTAAATAACATTAAGATTTTGAAAAAATAATGTGAATTATTTCATTTAATTGATGTTAGATTACAATAGTGAAAAGGTATATTTGCTGAGAAGAAAGCCATAATAAATTAATATGACTAAGTTCTATAATAACTCGTCTACTTTTGTTTATAAAATGTTTATTAAAATATTCTGTTTTTTAAACACAATTATGAATACTTTTACTTGCAGATTATTTTGTAAATAAAGAAATTTCAGTTTTATATTTCATCGTTTAATTAATTATTTGGCTCAGATGTTTATTTCTTCAAAAAATCACACAAGAATACTCAATAGTAAAATTATAAATCATTTTGCAAAAGTTGCTGTATAAATGCACTTGCGCTCACGTTCACACCTATATAACTACGAAAAATGTCATAAAAATTTAACCTCAAACAATTGTAAATGATTGTAAATCATTAAAAAATAGAAATCTGTATTCTTCATCTTTAAAATAAGAAGTTAAAAATTGGCTTACAAATTATTTTAATTAGAATAAAATAATCCTACTAAATCTCAAACATCTATTTAAAAACTAATAAATATTATAAATCTGTTTTAATTGTGATATTTCATTTACCTCCAATCTATGTAATTTTTAGATAATTTAACTTATTTCTAAATTTGAAGAGAGTATTGTTTTGCTGCATATCTAACTATTCAGCAATCAATTTTTACTCAATTATAAAGAATCAAACATATTGTTTAAAACTTGAAACGGAGTTAGATTTGGAATCAAACCCAATCTTTTTATATTTCAATATATAAACATTTCTAGGTTACAATCTACAAGTAATAATACATTTTTATATAAAATAGTTGATGAATCTCTGTTTTTTGATAAAAAAATAAATATGTCTCTCTGAAAATATATATTGTAATGATATGAAGTGAGGAATGAATTTTATATGAATATGGGGATATGGGGAACAAATCACTATTTTCATTGAATGAATATAATTATCAAAGATTAACATGAGAACTAAATCATCAAATATATTAAATCCAGAATAGATGTAGAATTCATACAGTGAATAAGAGCAAAATTTCAGCATGAACAAATATCCAGAAATACAGAAAAAATAATTGAATCAAAACTAATTGGCAATCATCAAAAGCAACAAAAAAATGAACTGCCAACCTTTGTGACTGGATTTGAAAAGTTTCCACTATACACAGGCTATTTATCTAGTTCATGCTAAATTTAGAACGAAATACAACAGAATTATCTGGAAGTACATACTTATGCAGTATTTCAGCAAAATATAAAAAATCAAATAATGTTGAAATACTGAAACATGCTGATCATCATCGATATTCTGGTCACCTAGTACCATTAATGGAGTGGCAAATATAATCTAGCTTAATAATAGCCTGAACAGGCACTAACTTGTATTCAATGCATTTTAAAATTCACAATAATCAAGCATATTTTGCAAATAGAGGGGTCTTCCAAACCATGACACAAGATAGACAGTTTTATAAAGATACCTAACATTTAATAATATTATTAAGATATTACAAAATTTTAGCTCGTATTTAAAAAAAAAAAAAAAAAAAAAAACTTAATTTATTTGAAAGATTAGATGTCACTCAGAGATATCTTATTCTTAGTCATGAAGAATTATTTAAAGTTCTTACTACAGAAAAAAAAAACATTTTAGTATTGTTGTGATTAATTAACACTATTATTAATTATCATTATATTAAATAATAAAATATTTTAATTGCTTTAATGTTTGGTCCAATTATAAATGGTAAGTATAAAAATTGAAGTTTTGGATAAAGTTTAGATTACCCATATTTTGTATTTTAAGGTTTAGAATATATAAAATTTCTTACGGAATTATTCATTAGAGAAATTAAGAAAGAAATTTTAAATCACTTAAATATTTGCACTTTGATTTTGGTGAAGGGACTTAGATAATGGTGGATGCATATATTATTGAAATGAAAAATGTACAGTTGCGTTATTTTTTTAAAAAAAGGGTGCCATGTTTACAATTAGAAATCATAAGTAGATTGATTGTTATGTGTTATAAGTTGATATATATTTTATCATAGTAGGGAGTAATGTATTATCCTGATCATATTTTGGGTAGAATTAAACCTTATGTCACTTATTTTATCATTATAAGATTGCTGGTTATTCAAATCATCAAGTGAAATATAACCTAATTTGTTCTTAGTATTTCTGATCTTAAGTTATTGTAAAACACACTAATATACAAATAACGATTTGCAATTGGTTTTATTTTTATTCTATCTCTAAAAAAAATAACAGACAATACGTTTAACATCTTATTCTAAAGGTAACATTAAATTAAAGACATACATTTTCTAGTAAAAATAACATTACTTATCACTATATTCAATAGGAGATGTAAATAGCTAAACAAGTAATCTTTCTTATTGCATTGCAAAATGTATATAATATAATATTAAATCATTCATGCACTTTATCATTGTTTCAATTACATGTTTTCTCATCTTTGGCCAAGCTAATGCCAACCCGACAGAGAATCTTCTAAAAAAAATGTACAAAATAAAAGAAAGGGACAGAAAATATCCCCTAATTTGATTTTTGAAACCACATAGAAACTATTCTCCTTTCCATATTGTACATAACACGCAAATTACAAGCTATAAATACCAAGGACTAAACACTAATCATACAAAAAATCACTCGAAACTACTCAGAGTCTCAAACAAGCATTAGTGAGTCAGAAGCTGCATAGGCAAAGTAAAGAATTTTAATAAATAAATCAACCAGACACAACAGATTAAATGGACTTGTTAATAAAATCTATACTGTTATTTAAAAAGGTAAATCAATGAAAGTCTGATTTTAAAATAGCCGACTCAATAATATTACATACTGCAAGTTGAAAACATATTGATTTGTTTTGCAATCGTGCAATTATATCTTTGATTATATTTTTTACAGAACATCCTGAAATATAACTTTTTAATAAATACTTTTTATTGCATTTGCATTGTGACAATAGGATGTCCAAGATTCGCATTCATACAATAAATTAAGTAAAATAACCGCTTTATATACATCAAACTTAATTGCAATATTTATATGCCGATGATAAACTGCTCTATCTTTTTATTTTGACATAAGCAGCAGCACCACATTGGTGTCTGTGTTGGATTTCTAAATCTAAGAACAGTTTTTAACTTATAAAGCTATCAAAGTATTTAAATTGATTTACATTCTCATTCCAAACAGAAAGTAGCTAACGATTTTTTTCTATCACTGACTGATAAATATTTGAGCTTTTGAACATTAATTAATAAATCAGTAAGTTGCTCTCAAGGCATCACAAACATTTTGCAAAACATCATCTGGTGAAGTATCAAAAATTTTATAATTATCAGCATAATGTAAATCAAAAAATATGAAGTTCTTGCTTGGCTTTTACTGATTCAAATTAAAAATTTCACTATCAAAATTGAAATATATCTTAATCCATGTGTGATTAAGCCACCTATAAACAACTGCAAATTCCAGTGCAATAAAAATTGTAAACAATGTTGGAGCAAGTACACATACTTGTTCAACACCAGTTCTCATTTCAAATGCCTTCGACTTTTCCACTGTAATAAAATACTTCCTCTCATTCCAGCATGTAGTTATAACAGTAATAACTATTGGTAGACAACCAATTAATTTTAAACGATGACATAATACCTATCCTATTAATAGAATCAAATGCCCTTTGTCAAATCAATAAAAGCAATATATAAATCTTTTTTACATACTTTTCTCTGCATTTTCCTGACAATGTACATTATTTCTATAGTGCTTTTTGATACTCCAAAGTACAATGAGTATCTGGTAAAAAAATCATTAATAATTAGAAGTAATTTTTTCAACAAAATTTCACATTTTACTTTTGTTGAAGAGCATAATAATAGTATTCCAAACTAATTATTAGCAATCTTGTCTACTTGCTTTGTTTTTGAAAATTGGAACAATAAAAGTATCCTCAAGACTGGATAAATCCAAATATTTTTTAAAAAATTACGATGTTATCAGCATATTATAAATCTCTATGTATTTTATTAGGACAAAAGACATTAAAAGCATAAAACAAATTTTAATTTTGGTAATGTATGTTTAGTTAGAATAAACTATTTAATCATTGGTATACATATATGCACTCACATAGTTAAAATTTTTTTAATTTACAAATTAAAACTATTAAAACATCACATGATTAGCATTTCATATGCTTACACATGCTATTAATAAAAGTATCGAACTCTCTATACAGTAGTGTGACAAAGTACATAAAAGATAGGGATTTTATGCACAAATTTTCATGCATCTATTGATTATGAAGGCTTGCACTTAGTGAACTACTGTATGGAGAATATAGTACCCTTATTAATTGACAAATTACTAAATATTTTATTCTTTTTTTAGGTTTATTTTCTTCATACTATTTTATTTTTATTTTTATGTCAAATGTGTTGACCATGAAGCAAACCCAGGCCAGCTACTTGAAAGGCAGCTATGCTAACCACTGCCACCACTGCTTGACTTTCTTCATACTATTACATATTGGCTAATCCATTTATAATACTAAATAGGTGATTATCACTGATATATACTGAATAAATAATTATCATAGTTACACTGCACATCACAAACTCAGTCATTATATATATATATATATATATATATATATATATATATATATATATATATATATATATATATATATATATATATATATATATATATATACCTTCACTGATGAGAGAAAATCAGCTTGAAATCAGCTGATCTGAGGGTGGAGCAAAATGAAAGAGACAGTGAATATTGACCCTGATGTTTATGTAAACAAATACGCTTGGTTGGAGGTCTTGGTAAAACTCCATCTATTGATCATTAATACAAGTGTTAGCAGGTTTTTACGTATATAAAACTTGTTTTGTTTTTCATATATATATATATGTCATTATTATTAAAAATTATAAATTCATTGCAGGATGAAGGACTTTCCAAGTACAATCCATATTCCCTGATTTCTAGCCTCTTTTCTCCACATCACTCCTGCACACAATGTTACTCCATGCATTCATTTTACATGTGGTCTCTATTACGGTCTTTTACAATCTCTTGGATTCCAGATTAAGATTTCAATTGCTCATCTATTATCATTCTTTAGGAATATGTCCATCACAACACCACTTCAGTGTTTTAATTCTTTCAATAAAGTCAGTACCACATGTTTATTCTCGTACCATATTATTGCATTTTAATCTCATCTTATATCTAACATGCATTTCTCTATACTTCTTTGAATTGTCTGAAGCTCTGTAGTGTCCTTCTATTTAGTGTTCAAGTAACAAATTTATAAATAAGAACTGGTAAAACAATTTATTAAAAACCTTACTTTTTAAATACATAGCCATATTTCACTTTAATATTAAGTTATTTCTACCAAAAGCACCCCAACCAAGTTTAATTCTATGATTTCATGCATTGTTTCCATCTGTAGTAATAATCTGACCAACATATATGTAGTAGTTAACTTCTAACTCATTATTATCAATATTTATTTTCATCTTTTGAAAAAATCCAATGAATATTACTTTTTAACATTTACCTTTAGTCCTACTTTATTACTTTCATTTGATAACGTTTGCAACATTTCCTAAAACTCTAAAGCATTATTTGCATAAACAACTACATCATTTGCGAAATCTAAATGATTTCAATAATCTTCATTTACTTTTACTCATTTAGCTTCTTATTTTAATCCACAAATTACTTCATTCAGCACTGCTGTAAACAGTTTAGGAGATATAGAATTGCATTAGATAC
>JAQFVV010006349.1:413745-526469 GCA_028023455.1 Epiperipatus broadwayi
GCACGCTGTAAACAGTTTAGGAGATATAGAATCACTTTTTTCTATACCCATCTCAATAATAACTGTTCTAGTATCTTTACATTATCTAATTGTTGCTGTTACAGTTTTATAAATATTCTTTAGAATATGACAATATCCTGGGTCTATGTCATTATGATCCAATGCTTTAATGACTGGAAAAAATGCTTACAAAATGAAATGCCTTTTCATTATCTACAAATCCAAAACATAATGTCCACTCATATTCAATGGTATTTTCTATAACTTTTTCTATGGATATAATCTACTGTATGAAAATCACTTTTAAATCCAGCTTGTTCTTTGCTTGGTTGAAATCCAAAGTACTCTGTAGAATGAATTGTAAATATCTTGGTATATATATCTAGTTTCTAGAGTGTCAGCCCTCCAATGAGGTAAGCCATAATCTCAAAACCAATTGATCTGGAGGTAGGGACTTAACGATAAAGATTTTGCCTTCTTTCTCTTTTGCCACTTATAAAAATAAAGCTGTTTTAGAGTTATTAGTAAGCTCCATTTAGTGATCATTTAAATGCAAGCTTAAAAGTAAGTTACGAAATTTATGACTTGTTTTATTAATTATTATAAGTGTACCTTTGAATATTTTTGTGATGCTATATTGCAGAGGCTGTTACTATATGGTGAAACTGAGCTGAATTTAGACCCATATAGCTGTCTGTTTTGCAAAGCTGGATTTGCAGACATTACCTGTCTGAAAAGTTCAGAATTCCAAATTGATAGAAATGTGTTTTATAAATGCTGATTTTTGAGTTAGAATTTTGGCTCTAGTTTTTAGAGTCCAAGACCTCCACTGAGGTGAGCCATAAGCTCAATACCAATTGGTTTGGAGATAGGAACTTAACAGTAGAGATTTTGAATTTATAAAAATAAAGCTTGTTTAGAGCTATTGGTAATATAACTTATAAAAGTCTGATAGGTCTGTAATTTCTAATATCTTCTTTATATATATATATATATATATATATATGTGTGTGTGTGTGCGCGTGTATCATATGATAAAAATGTTACCAGTGTCATTAGAAATCCAAAATGTATTTTGTAAAACTATACATTTTTTAAGAATGCATTTTTGGAAGTACAAATGGTAATTTGTAATAGTGTATATTGACTATAGAAACAATGTACGTTCTTTGCAGCATGTGTTCAAATAAGAAATAATTAAAGGAGATTTTACATCAGACTTTCAATCTGCTAACAGTCATCCACTCTATCCAATATAACTGACACACATGACCACATACATGTGAAAAAAGATCTTCAATATACATATTTTACACTGAACCAGCACTTATCAGTTGGTCTGGATCACCCCCCCCCCACACACATATATATATAATTATAATTGAAATAATATTTTTAAACGGTTTATAAACAATTCAAACAATCTTTAAATCCGCAGAAGTACTTTCGGTTACTTTCAAACCTGCCTCAACTGCTATTAAATTCAAAAACTAAAAGCGGAAGGAAACGTCATGAATTGATGACGTTTCCTTCCGCTTTTAGTTTTTGAATTTAATAGCAGTTGAGGCAGGTTTGAAAGTAACCGAAAGTACTTCTGCGGATTTAAAGATTGTTTGAATTGTTTATAAACCGTTTAAAAATATTATTTCAATTATAATTACAATATTATTTTTAATTAACGGATATTTTTATTTATTTTATATATATATATGCTAGGTTTATATGATAGCAAAACTATACACTTCTTTAATTGACAGGTTTCAATACTCTCCATTCTCCAACATTTCAGTCATCCATTATCATTGACAACTGATGATGGAATGTTTAAAACTATATGTATATTGAAGATCGTTTATCTTTTTCACATATATGTGGTCATGGGTGTCAGTAATATTGAATAGAGTGAATGACTGTAGCGATATTGAAAGTCTGGTTTCAAATTCCCTTTAATTACATCTAGGTTAAGTACATATACTACACTTGCATTTCAATATTAAATGAGCATTATAATTTGATTTTATAACTTTTCCAAATCTGTGAGGATTTTCTAAAAAACTACCCATTTTCCATAGCCTAATTTATTAGAATATTGCTATAATATTCAGGGTTTATGTATCTAAATGCCTCCAAGTGTTATTTCTATGTTAGGAGTTTCCCTGGTCAGGCAATAAATTTCCCTGAATAGGAAAATAATATAAGTCAAAATATTGTGTTCTATATTAATCTGTGTTACATTACTAACAGATGAATATATTTAGAAATGTTAAATGAAGTTTGAATTTTTTATACACATTTACCAATGAATTCTAGATGATGTAAACAGTCCAACATTTAATTACAATTAAAAAAAAAAAATCAAAAAAAGTATATTTATTTGTTGTGAGTTAACAGAATAAAATGATATATATTATTTTTTTCATTATAAATTCATTACTTTTAATAAAATATGGATATTTTTATTAAAAATTTACTTATAGGTTTCCCGAAAAATTGTCACTTTCATTGAATTTTTTAAAATATTTATTTAATAATTTCTGGAATGATTTGCGATAACGATAACGGCAATTTTAAAATAAAAAGATACAAATATTCTTATTTAAATACATCCATATATAAAAATATGCTTAGATAAAGTGATAAACTTTTCTACATATGTAAAAGTAATTTTTGCATAACATTGTTATAGGAGAATATAAAATGGCTTTTAAAAAAAAACAAAGTAAGACGTTTTTGTGTTTAGAAAGTCATTTCTAATAAATCGTGTTAATTAAGCGAACATTCTTCCGTCTGCCATAATTTAGTGAAAATTGTTCATTACTTCCAATATACCTTAGATCTTTTTATAAAAAAACTAAACATAAAGAAAATAGCAAAAACACTCTTTTCATATTATTATTTTGATTTTTCAAATCACGATTTTTATACATATTTTATTTCAAAACATAATGTTTTGTTTACATTTTTCTTTCCATTTCACCATAAAACTTACTTGTAGGCCATAATGTATATATTTTTTTCTTGATATCCAAATCTATTTTTTCTTTCAAATAAGAATAAAATGCCTTTAGTGTTATCATATATCTTTTTTATATTTTATATAATTTTTATTATGCTGTAATGTAAAAATAAGTTCAATTATATCTGTATTTAAAGCACCAAAATACCACATGATTATCATTTTCCATGCTTAAGCAAACTATTATTAATAGTGACAAACTCTCCATACATCAGTGTTACCCAGTGTAAGCTTAATATTCAATGGATGCAGAAAGGTTTGCACATAAAATCTCCCATCTAGTGCCTTCTCCAGACTAATGTATATCTTGTGGCATTTATCTGTGGAAAGTTTTGGATCAGAGAGCACTGCATCTACATCTAAAAATCTAATGCAACTCTCCAGCAGCCACCTTTTACCTATTTTGTTAACTATAAAATTAGGAGTTCAATATGAAAACACATTAATGTTTTTAATCCAAGCTTGCTTGCCTTTATAGTCATATAGATTTGAACACAATTTAGCATCTATAAAATTTTCTGTCCATAGTTTACTAAAAACCATAGTCATCATCATCCCATATACAGACATAATATATTACCACTAAAACATCACATGATCACCATTTTCTATTTTTACCCAAGTTGTTACTAGATCTAGAAAACTTTCCATACAGAAACGTCATCCAGTGGGAGCCTTAGTAATCAATGGATGTGGGAAAATTTGGTCATAAAATACCCATCAAGTGGGCATTCCTCCAATATTCCCAGAATCGCTTTTAGCTTGTGAGTTTCAACAGTGTAGAGATTTGTATCTGAGAACACTGCACCTAGATCTAAAAATCTAATACAACCATCCAGTAGCCACCTTTTATATATTTAGTCGACCATAAAGCTAAAAACGTTATAGATTCTGAACTGGGTTCAGATGTATATGACTATACAGGCAAGTGAGTTTGTATTGAATACATTAATGCATTTTTATCTTGAGCATCCTACTGGTTATCTAAATAAATATATAGTTGTTGCTGGAGAATTGCATTAGATACTTACCTCTAGTTTCAGTGCCCTCATATTCAAACATCATCACTGAGGAAAGCTACAAGCTAGCTTCTAGTCTGGGAATATTTGATAAATAGGCTCTAGATGAGGATTTTAAGCACAAACACTCCTGCATGCATTGATTACTAAGGCATGTATTGAGTGGCACTACTACATGAAGAGTTTACTACTGCTGATATATGTTTTTTATAACTAACTTTTAGAATTTTTATAACTATTTTCTAAATAAGTTTATTTAACCTGTTTTTATAACTTTCACAATTTTACATAAGTCATATATTTTCTAGACATAAATAATTCATTTTTTAATTTTTTTATATATTAGCATGGCATATAGTACAATTTTTGATTTATTATATTTTTTACATTGTTAATTTAAATACGATTTTACTAAATTAGTTTATTTATATATTATAGCATTTATAATATTGTAGCTTTGCTTTATTTTTTTCTGTCAAAGTATTTAACAATATTTTACTCTTAAAAATCTAATAACTATTTATTACTTACCACTAAATGAATCCCTATGTATTTACTCGAAATTGTATTACTTTATAAATTTCTCAATTCTTTGCAAATTTCACCATCATTCATACTTAGTTATTAATGTCACTGAAAGTATTTATTAAGTGATTTATTAATGGGTAGAACAATGTTGATGTTATGTTTATATTTTATATATAAAAGTTAAGAATTAATACTAAAATTATTGCATTAACTATTATCTAACTTTTACTAAGCTAGCATTAAAAATAAATGTCGTTTTATTAACCTGTATTAATAATTTTATTTATTAAATAAAATTGCGATATCTATTTTTTTTTTTTAATTTCAGGATGTCTCCCACATGAATTTTATTGCAGTAATACGTGCATTGACCAATCATTTCGATGCGACCGAAAATTTGATTGCGAAGATCAGACAGATGAAGAGGGCTGTGGTAAATACTATACATATTAATAAAGATAGATATAACGTACTTATAATATTAATCTATTAAACTGATTAGTTTATCAATTAAAACATTATATAACATTATTTATAATGCATGATAAATATCTTAACAACTAAAATGATGTTTAAGTCAATACCATTTCAAATTTAGAGATTAAAATCTGTAAAAAGCTGATTACTTGTTAGTATTTTGCATTATATATAGATAGATAGATAGATAGATAGATAGATAGATAGATAGATAGATAGATAGATAGATAGATAGATAGATAGATAGATAGATAGATAGATAGATAGATAGATAGATAGATAGATAGATAGATAGATAGATAGATAGATAGATAGATAGATAGATAGATAGATAGATAGATAGATAGATAGATAGATAGATAGATAGATAGATGGATAGATAGATAGATAGATAGATAGATAGATAGATAGATAGATAGATAGATAGATAGATAGATAGATAGATAGATAGATAGATAGATAGATAGATAGATAGATAGATAGATAGATAGATAGATAGATAGATAGGTAGGTAGGTAGGTAGGTAGGTAGGTAGGTAGATAGATAGATAGATAGATAGATAGATAGATAGATAAATTTGTAACTCAAACTATATTATATTTAAAGTCAATTTTTATTTATTGTTCACTATATTGGTTTATTTAGACCTTCAACAAACCGGAGTGTGTATAAGGTTATGTTTAATATTGTTGTTGTAAACATTAAAACTAATAACATTATATATATATATAATTTTGAAATATTCAACTAATAATCAAACTTGCATAAAATGTTATTGCTCTTTTATTTTTAGAAATATTGTGATAAATAATAATTAAAAATATTCCTCCTCATTACTACGATTGCTGTTTTATATATACCAACATATTTGGTATGTGAATACATATTAGTCTAATCCATCAAGCCTAATTTAACAATAAAATTATGTAAGATTTTTAAAGAGTAATGGTATGATACTGATTAGAAAAATCAAGCGCTTGAATACTACTAAAACACACACACACAGAAAAACTACAATGTCTGATCTTTGTTCTTACTAGAAGGCAATGTTCTGTATTGACTATTCAAAAGTCCTTATATCACAGCCTATGTAGTACAATGAAAAAAAATACATGACGTTTTTTAGTTTTTAAGAATGCATAATTGTTTACAGTCTATATAAAAATCGAGAATCGCTGAGATGGTTTTCGAAATAAAATCAAAAAGATAAAAAAGGGTTGGATGAAAGTATCTTAATAAAAAATTACAAAAGATACATAGTGTACTTTTATTTCACCTTAAAACTTATTTACATTTTAGACTATTTATTATTGTAACACTTTTTTAAAAAGAAAAAAAATTATATAAGCTTAATACAAAACAATATTACAAAATTAAGCTATAAATATCTTACGTTTTAAAAATTGCATAAATTATCAAACTATGTATACTTATTGTAAGCTGACATAATTGTATATTATTTTGAGCAAATTTTAACTTAATTTATACTAAAAAGTTAAAAAATGATTAAAATAAAAAAGTATGATTAAGACAGCTTGTTTGTCTTAAATTTCTGTACCGAAATTGCATTGAATATAATCAATATATAATTTATGTATTTTTAGCTTCATCCTGTTAAAAAAAAAAAAAAAAAAACAGAAAATTATCCACTAAGGAATATATATAATTTTATTTTTTAAGCTTTTATAAAACATAATTTTATTAATATATATATATTAAAAATGTTGGTATGATCACATGACCAAAACAAAAAAAATCATATGTCTCTAGTTATCAAAATATCAATACACTAATAATTAGGAAATAATCAGAAATAGCAATATATATATATATATATTAACCTTACAATAAATCATTATATACAAATATTAATTTTTATTAAATTCTATTTGTTATATTTTTCAAAGTATTGAGATTACTAACACGACTTAGCTCCATTCCTCCCCTCTTCATTCATATATTTGCTTATTATTAATATTTGCTAAATATTGTTTTCGAAATTTGACTTTTGCTATTTCTGATTATTTCCTAATTATTAGTATATTGATATTGTGATAACTAGAGACATTTGATTTTTTTTTGTTTTGGTCATGTGATCATGCTAACATTTTTACAGACAGTCAATAATAATAGACACATAATTTTGTTTCATATCTGATTGCAATAATAATTTGATCTTTTGATCACATTATTTTGGCTATTTTTTGCTAGTTCCTAACTAGTAACATATTTAATACTTTGATTTCTAGAAGTATTTGTTTTTTGGGATTGAGATCAGTTTTATCGAATTAGTGTTGTTTGATTTTCTTTTTACTTTTTTGATGGACATTGTAATATTTTAATTGTTACTGACAAAATAACTGGAAATACTTAATATGAATATTGGATAGTGTTATCTGACTTGGTTTAGTGCTTTGTTTTGTCAGCAGTGGTTTTGAGGTTTCTCATAAAAACAAATTGGAAAAAATGCATAGGGAACTGACTGTTACAATATATAGTAAATTAAACATATGTAACTATTGGAATTACACCCAGGTCTCTTTTTGTGTGGATTTTTAAAATATGATTTTGAAGTTATGCAATCCATGTTTCTTCTTAATATCTTTTTATGCAGTTTTCTTTTATGCGATAAAGAAGATCATATTTCACTTAAAATCGAGATTTCCCAATTTTATATTCATGCATTAAATTTTACATACTTTAAGTGTCTGTTGGGAAAAAGTTTGGCAATAAATTTAGATACAGTAGAAGATTTACAGAAAGATAATGAAGAAACAAAAGTGGAACCTGTTTGTTTCACAGCAAAAATGTGAGAAAGTCCTCAACTTTCTAATCAATTGGAAAATCATTTTACGGTTAAAGATACAAATTTATGTCTGTGTATGTTTTTATTTTTATATACATATATACATGGAGAAACTTTTAGAAAGAAAAAAGTTACAAGTAAAAATATTTAAGAACTTTTAATTTCTACTTATAAACAATGTATCTTTAAAAGTTTTAAATATTGTTTACTTGTAACTTTTTTTCTGTTTTAAAAGAAAAAAAAAGTTTTGTTTTGCTTTCCATATCCAATAAAATTTGTACTATGTATGTATAGCTATATTTAATGCATAAGTAATTAAATTCTTGATAAAAAAGTTACAAGTAAAAATATTTAAGAACTTTTAATTTATACTTAACCTTTATATTGCTCAATTAATTTATTGGCTGAGTGAATTAAAATTCTAAAGCTTGATTAGTCAATTAACAAACTCAGCCATAAAAATATATTCATCTTTTAATATTATATTCATTTTAGTTTCATTTGTAAAAAGTCTATTAATAATTTGTGAGGTTATCAAAGTAAATGAAATTTTTTTCAAAAATAAATTTTTATTTATAATTATAAAAATATTCAATAGCAGAAAAAATAAACAAAAAAGATCATAGCAAATTAAAAGTAATGCAAATATCATTGATTTCACTCCTCAATTTATGTTATTATAAAAGTTAATTTTGTTTTTAGTAAAATATTACCATTTTTCAAAAAATAATTATAGTTTCAGCATATTTTACCAAAATACATTATAATATGTAAATAAATGCCAGAAAAATATTCTAAAACATTAATTTTTGTTTGAAAATAAAATAAACAGCTTGGGACAATTAAACTTTTGACAGGATGTCCAAATTGTTGCTATCTCTGGTTTTTTTTTTCAATTTATGTTCATGTAAAAGCATACAATTTTTTAATAAAATCTTACTATTTTTGTAAAATAACTATATTTTCAGCATATTTTATAAAAATAATTTATAATATGTATGAAAAATAATAAAAAATACTCTAAAACATATACTTTTATTTTCAGTTATTTACCGTCAATCTATTTTGACCAAATAATCACCAGCCAATCAGCATTTAGACAGACTGACACCTTCTTTTGTTAGACTTTTTATGTCACATTTTTTGATTTTTTTACTTGTAAAATAATTCAAGAGAAGTCAGCATCTTATGAGACTTCTTCTAAGCTTTCAGAAAAGCATAAAAACAGTACTGTAGCTCAAAAAGTGGCTGATTTCGAGTGACTTAAAGCCATTGATGTGAATTACCATAGAGTCGGGCTACAGTTAAAAAATGTATCTTTAAAAGTTTTTAAACATTTTTACTTGTAACTTTTTTCTGTCTAAAAGTTTCTCCATGTAAAGTGTATAAAAGAGAATTTAACCATTATTCAGTATTAACACTCTCATGGAAGTGTGTTATATATATATATGGTTGCACTCATGGAAGTGCATTTTTTAACAGCTAGACATAGAAGTCTGGATATCATAACCTTCACAAACAATTAATAAAATCATCATCTCAAAGTTTAATTACCGATTACAGTGTCTACAGAAGACCATTAAAACCGCATGAGACTGAAGTTGGTGCTAATTGTATTTGTTCTTGTGATGAAACTGATATCTTACCAGTTCACAAATGAACCACATATTGTCAAATAGTGATAGTGATTAAAATATGTATGAAAAAATGTAAAATAAATTACATATAAAAACATACTGTTTTAAATAAAATTAAATAGTAATAAAAATGTTTGTCTTGTATCATTTTTTTTTCAAATATTTAAAATTTTTTATTGGTCATACTTACTTTCTTAATTTTTTATGCAAATTTTAAAGTAATTTTACCTTGTTCCTTTGCTCTTATGTGATTTTTAAAAATTATGGAACATATCACACATTTTTCAATGTAAGTTAAGGCTATTTTGTGCAATTTCTTTTATGTGGTTTTTTTGTGGAACCTTTCTATGGCATATAAAGAGACCCAGGTGTATTACTAGTTTCAGAAGTATAAATGTGTAATTTAACATTTATAAGTAATACATAGTAATTCTATTATATTCTACTCTAATTTAATATGTAGAAAAATATCCTGAAAATAATCATTGTCAAATAATATAGAAAAATATGTTACAAGAGGGAGGGGGAGAGTGTGCCTATTTATAGAATTATAGTTCTTAGTCTTACATTCTTTTATCATTTCAATTATTTTTTACAAGTGTTTATATACAGTGACAAAACTCTGGAAATAGTAGAATGGTAATCATGTGATGTTTATTGATTTAAATATTTATATACACAAAATTCTGATTTATTTGAATACCTCATTTTTAGAGTGAAGCTTGGATATTTTTATAATTTTATTAAGTTTAAACATATATTTTTAAGCAAAATTATTATTTAATAATCACTATTCCTTCTTTCCAATCCAGTCCGCATGTAAAACACTTTACTTTCTTGTCAAAATTTGTCATTTTGTCAGTTATTGTAACTTGATATGAGGATGGAAAAGGCCACTCAACCCTAATAATAAATGGTATTACAGTTTGGCCATAGTATCTATTCTATTACTAATTTGTGAGTAGGTTGTTTTTGTAAAAAAAATGTGGATTTATCTTTTATGTTTTTTTTTTAATTTTACATGTAATGCTTCATTTCATTTTATTTAATTTTTATATATATATATATTTTATTTTATTTATTATCATACTAATAAACTCATTAATATTTATATGTTAAAGCCGGCGAAAACTTTTAGAATCGTAATATTTCTTTACAATTTTTAGCTTGGCTTCACATCGCTAAATATTTAAATTATGTTAATTATTATTAATAGTATTTAATTAGAAGATTTAGAAATAAAATCGTTTCAAATAAAAAATAAAATAAATAATTTATTTGAATTAAAATATTGTTGATTTTTAAAAATAATATTAGTTGTAATATATATTATAACCATTCACTCTAACTTTGTTTGGAAGAGACTCTGTAAGTAAGAGGTTAACTGTGCTAAAACGGAAATCGGAGCAAGACAAACTAAATGGTTTTCAGGTTGGGGTTGTGTATATTGAAAATGCATTCGCATATGATTGAACCTTTATAAGACTATAACCCATACGAACGCATGCATTCGCTTAAAATTTTCCAAACAAAATTAATAATCAATGTAAAATATATAATTGCTCAGGCATTTAAATTTTGAATATAATTTATATAAATTTTCAAAATTCACTAGTTTATTATTAAATGATTTTTTACTTATATAATTTGTTTTTTTCTATTCATTAACTATATATTCTCAGGATTTCTATTTAAAACAGGCAAAATTTTTTACACGTATTGCCACTCAATGCAAGCCAGAGTAATCAATAGATGCCAGGGATATTGGATGACTAGCACTAGATGAAGATTTTATGCATAAGCCTTCTAGCATCCATTGATTACTCTGGCTTGCATTGAGTGACAATACGTATATAGAGTTTTGCCTGTTTTAATAGCAGTTATAAGCAAGCATAGAAAATGGTGATCATGTGATTTATATTTATAAATATTCATTAAGACTTAGACTTAAAAAATTATCTCAAGTCGTTAAGAGTCTCTACTAATAGTTCACTTTCATCTCTTCTTTACACTTTTCCTCTATTAATAATTTACTCTCTTTATTCCTCTCTTTTTCTACTAATAATAATTTCTTTTCATTTATCTCTCTTCTCAGTAATTATAATTTCATCTTTTCATCTCATCTTTATCTCTTCTAGATTAAGTCTCTACTAAATATAATTTATCTTCATCTCTCTCTTCTCTAATAATAGTTTACTTTCTTCCTCATTTCATCTTCATCTTCTCTCTATCTCATCTTCATCTTCATTCCTATTACATCTTCATTCTCTCCATCTCTCTCTTCTCTCTAATAATAATAATATCTATTCCATCTTCATCATCATCATTTCTCTTGCTTCCTCATCTCATCATCATCTCTCTCATTTCTAATCTCTGTATCTTTTCAACCTCATCATCTCATCTCTCTGTCATTTCTCATCTCACTATCTTATCTTCATCTCCATCTAATCATCATCATTTATCATCATCATCTCCATCTCTTTCATCATTTTTCTACTCCATTCTCATCCTATCTCTTTATTTCTCTCTCTTTTTCACCTTCTATCATTTCCTCTTTATTTTCATTCTTTCTTTTTCTTTCACCTTCACCCCATCCCATTTCTATTTATAAATATGCATTAAGATTTAGACTTGAAAAATTATCTCAGGGCTTTCCTCTAATAAAAATTTACTATTTTCAAAATGAATATGCTTATCAGGGATTTTTATGTATGCATTGCACTTTTAACTTATTGGATTCAAATAAAAAATATAATAAAAATACTTACATAACCTAGCAGTGAGAAGTCATGACTTTAACTTAAATGATCTCAATATAATGATCAAAGAACAATACCATATAGTTTAACAAAATGAAATTGTTTATTTCATGTTAATAACAAAACAAAATATTAATAATAAATACAAATCAGCATTACATGACAGCAAATATCAAAGATAAATTATTATAATGTGAACTATCTTGTATGACAACAAATTTTATACATAAATGTTTACAGCTGTTTTCTTAAAGTGTATGTTGTTTATTGATCATATCTACATTTGACGTATAAACACATGGTATACATGGTAATACAATATACATGTTACAGATAAATTACAATAAAATATAAATTTTATGCTTACACAATTATCACTTTCTCTGACCACTCGAAGTTGAATTCAAATTTTATTACTGTAAGATTCATTTTCCACAGAAGCTAAACTCCATACAGTAGCGTAAACAGTGCAAGCCAGAGTAATCAATGTAAGGTTTATTTTGCAAACACTTATGCGTTGTAGTATTTTAATATTTCTTCACTATGCTAATTGAACTGGTTTACAAATTTTATCACAGCAGTAAATCTCAACGTGTAATTTTAGATTAATTACAGTGTATATTTTAATACATATTATTTGGTGAATCAAATATAAATAACCTTTATCCTGAAAATATATTACTCCGTTTAGACTGTTTTACTCAAGCGTGGATAGAGAAGGGAATTTTAAAAGAAAAATTACAGCCGATAAAATATAACATAAAAAAAAAAATATTTTCAAATAAATTTAAAATGATGGTTAAAAAATGTAATCTCTCTTTACTAACAAAGATTTAGTCTGTATTTATTCTCAATTATCTATCACTCTATATTTTTAAATATTGAATATAAAATATACTATCTGAATTTCCAACGGAGCTTTATGGTTAGATATGGTATATTTACTATCCCAATAATTTATTAAACTATTTATAAAAACACAACTAAGTAACGTTCGTAGACAGTTTATATGTCGATCCAATATCGAACATTCCCAAATTTCGATGATAGGCCTAGTAAATGACAATACATTTAACGATTTGTAGCAGAAATATTCAAGTTTACTGAAGATTAAAATTATTAAATTAAATTAATACATTTTGGAAAATATCCATCTCAAATCATAAATCTATAACATGAATTACTTTAATCTCCTTATTTTTTTTATATTGACGTGCATGTATAAACAGCCAAAATCTTTATGTAACTTTTTGTCAAAACAAGTACTGGGATCACTAATACGGCTTTCATGCTTTTGATGTTTTACTTAAAAAAATATTTCAATCATTTTTATTCACTAAAATATATTATCTATTCATTTATAGATGAGGCACTTCTCATATTCTTAGCTAAAGTCTTCTTTTACTTGACAATGTTCTGGGATAATCACAAAAGCATATTCCATTGAAACTTGAGAAATATGCTTTAAATCTTATAAACAAATTTTTAGTTGCTATTCTAGAATTAAAAAATTGAAAATTTCATGTTTTCTTTAATTTAGCATATATCCAACACTGACATCGAAATGGAGTAGACATGACAAGTCTAAGACAGACTCCTAGATAATGCTTTTTATCCTGTCATCATGGAATAGATGGTACAAAAAAGATGAGTTTGAATAACAACATGGCTGATCTTGCTACTGAAACTTTTATAGATTCCCCTCTCATTTTAATTTACTGGTATTTAAGTTATATATATATATATATATATATATATATATATATATATATATAACTTATATATATATATATATATATATATGCTATAACTGTAAGACTATGTGCCAAGGTTTTCTCCTATGATGTAAAAATTTTCCATAATGCATCTCTCCTTGTAGTTGATTTTCGGAGCATGTCAACAATTTGTAAATAATCAGATCAAATTCTATGTTTTTCTCTCTAAGATAATAAAAAAAATATTCATCATCAATTTATCATAAAACAAATAAATGAAAATGCATTTACCCATATATTAAAAAATCTTATTAGAGCAATGTATATTTGTCAATAAATATTATTAGACTAATTCAATTTTATTACTCTATTTTATCAATAAATTTATTAGATTTTATATTATTTTAAAATTTTTTATTAAATCAAAAACGTTTAATTGTGTATTATTTTGTTTTGTTAACATTTCGATCACATTTTTATAATTTTGTGAATATTATTTACACACCTGTGCTGCACATTTATACGTAAATGTGATAATTTTTTATATATTTTTAAATACTAGCATTTCTGTTAATTTAATCAACAATTTATTGATGTAGAATTTGTTGTAAATATTCCAATTTAGTAAACTTTGACTATTTATGATCTCACTCTTTATTCACAAACACTATTCTATATGCATCTGCATTTATAGTCATCTCTGAAAAAAAATTATAATTGTTTTTAAATTGTTATAAAGAAATTTAATATTTAATATTTGAAAATATTGAAAAATATTTGTAAGTCTAAGAAAGAATAAAAAATAATTATCCCCTTGCCCCTTGATCTTATGGAAGTGATGTTTGATTTTACACCTATCATTTGATCTTCCTATCTTTTGTGAAATATATAATCAAGAAAATTTTTGAACAAATGAAACCTTGTAGATTATAATAGCATTGATACCAAAATATAATGCTACAATGTATATGTATATATTTGACACCCAGTACGACATCTGTATGACTATCTAGAAATTACGACTTTCAACTAAGTTTGCGCGTAATTGGTAAAGGTCATACATACGGGACTTACTTCTTTCTTAGCCTCGTTTTGTTTTCTGCAAGAAAATGTAAGAATTTTTTCTCTACGATAATTTTTAGATTTTCTATGAATATTTTTAGCGAAGAGTACCTAAATTTTTTTAGAGGCAATCAAAACTATTAACTGAAGGAAATGGTGGATAATAAAGCATTGTAAAGTAATAAAGTGTTTTTGTCAAATGATTATTATATAAAAAATAACAACATATTTAAGTAAACATTATCCATCATTCTACTTACCTCCCATATACTCTTTAATATTAAAAGAATAAGTTAATTGCTTCAGAATCATAAATTTTTAATAATAAAGAATCTTAAATTCTTTTTACTTCATTTCAGTCAAAAAACAACAACCTTAGATTCATCAAAATTAATAGTGTGGCATGTATCTTTTTCATAGATATATAAAAGCAGAATTAAGATATTTATTTCTAACTTTATCTTTATTTTCCTTTAAGCTCAAACTGTTCTATTAATTTTTGATGAAGCTAAGGTTGTCTTCTTTGAGAGAAATGAATTAAAAAAAAAGAATTAAATAATCTTTATTATTAAAATTTTATGATTCTAAAGCAATTAACTTATTTAAAATTCATTATAATATTAAGGGTTTATGGGAGGTAAATGGAATTGTGGGTAATGTCCTGTTTAGCTATGTTATTATTTTGTAGTTCTTTACAGTTGGGAAATATGCTTGTAGCAGTGAAATTAGAGTCTATTTTCTTGGCTAGTCTTGTTGAGTTTTAAATTTGGGGTATTTTAATTATATATATTCATACAGTTATATTTGTTGCAATTTATATAATTCATTTCATTTTTTTTTTTCTATTAGATTCTTCAATATTGTTTAAAGATTTTACATTTTTTACACAATCTATTTTATATCCATATTTTAAATAATGAATACATAACACAAATTTACCATCTCTTTGATTAATTACATTATTATGTTGTTTTGTATTTTCATCAAACTATTTCCCTGTATGACCATAATAAATCATATTATAATTTTTGTAATTTAATGTATCCAAGTATTTCAAGAATTAAAAAATAGAGATATTAATGCAAAACATTTTTGTACACAAATAATATAAATATATAACACATACTATAGAAAAAAATTCAACATTAATGCATGGTAGTAATAAATATTGAAATCTACATAAAGAATGAGTAATAGGTTGTGCAATTAGTGGTTTAATGTCATCAATATTTATAAATGAATTAATAATTAAAATGTTTAAAGAAAGAATAATTAATCAAGAAATAGTACATCATTTTACATATGTTGATTATACCTTAATAATTGGTAACAAACTATCCGTTAATAATATGTATAACAAATTTAATAATAGTATATATAACATTAAATATACTAAAATGGATTTTGATATTAAAATAAAGTATTTATATGTAAGGATTAATATTGAAAATAAAAAAATACATTAAAACATTTCATTAAAGAAGTTAAATAAAAAAAAATAAATTCTATAGATTTTCAAAAACATGATACAAAAGATGGAAGATATTGAAAATTTTTAATTTAAAATGATAAATATAATAGGGATAAAATATAGCTATTTTACACAATAAACATTTTATTGAATTATACAAAAATTATGGATATAATCCTAACAGTATTAAAAATATACTTTTTAATTATGAATGACTTATTTTAAATAATAATAATAATAATAATAATAATAATAATAATAATAATAATAATAATAATAATAATAATAATAATAATAATAATAATAATAATAATAATAATTTATTTATTTATTTATTCATTATGAAGCAAACAATAAATGTATAATACAGTGAGATAAATTCCATACAAGAAAAATCTTGTGTGAGGAATTTAAATGTAACAACTAAAAACACTAATAAAATACAAAAAAAAAAAAAAAAAAGTATAAATATAACATAAAATATTAAAATCACACAGATATTGCATTTGGCAATTCAATCACAGTAGTAAATAATTACATCATAACATATAATATAAACAAAAAAATAAAATAAAATAAAACTAATGCTTAGCATAATATAACCAGTGCCATAAAAGCTTTTTAAAAATCAAATAAGATAGTGTTCATTAAATTCACAGAACAATCTCTTATAAATAAATATTAAATAATTTAGGACCATTATAACTAAATTGCTTCCTACTGGATGTTTTAAGAAAATTAAGTAAAGCTAACTGATATTTAGTAGATAAACGAGTATTTACTAAAAAAACACTAATAAAATACAAAAAAAAAAAAAGGATAAATATAACATAAAACATTAAAATTATACAGATATTACTTTTGGAAATTCAATAACAGTAGTAAATAATTACATAACATACAGTATAAACAAAAATAAAATAAACAAAATAAAACTAATGCTTAGCATAATATAACCAGTGCCATAAATGCTTTTTAAAAATCAAATAACTAGTGCTCATTAAATTCACAGAACAATCTCTTATAAACATATTAAATAATTTAGGACCATTATAACTAAATTGCTTCCTACTAGATTTTTTAAGAAAATTAGGTAAAGCTAGCTGATATTTAGTAGATAAACGAATATTTACAACAGAAGATTTAGTATCCAAATGAAGTTTCCTACAATAAATATCAAGAATTACTCTATATTTATACAAATGGAAAACATCTAGTATATTAAAAGTGGCATAAATATAATAATAATAATAATAATAATAATAATAATAATAATAATAATAATAATAATAATAATAATAATAATAATAATAATAATAATAATAATGATGATGATGATGATGATGATGATGATGATGATGATGATGATGATGATGATGATAATAATAATAATAATAATAATAATAATAATAATAATAATAATAATTCAATTCTTTATTTATTTAATGTACATATCAACAGCATTTAGCCAATTATAGATTGCACAGTAATACAAATCTAAATAAGCATTAAAAAAAAATAATAATAATAATAAAATAAATAATACCAATAAAATAGAAAATCAATAAAATGCACAAATAAATAAAAAGGCAATATATCAAATGAAATTAAGGATAATATTTTTTTATGAGGACTTTAGTGAATTGTTTAAAATCCAAATTAAAAACATTATCATTACCAAAATCTTTGTTATAAGTTCCAGGTAAACGAAATAAAGGGGAAAATCTTAATACATCAGATTTACAATTTTTCAGTTCAAAAACATTATGAGTACGAGTATTATAATTTTTTTTTTTAATACCTAAGTTAGAAAGCAAATTAGATACAGAAATATTTTGGGAGATGAATTTATGAAGAAGTTTGAGATCTCTTGTTTTTCGTCTCAGTAGTAAATCAATATAGTGTTCATTACTTAAACTATTTAATTTTGCAAATTTGTCAAAAACAGACTGAATTCTTATGATATCTGTCCTGTTATGAGGATTCCATATAATTGAACCATACTCCAAGATGGGAAGAACTAAGGATATAAAAAGTTTAATCTTTGTAAATTTATTAAATGCTTTTCCATATCTGTAAATAGCTCCTACAATTTTAAGAGATTTATTCACCATAAAATTAATGTGATTATGAAAAGATCCATTATTGGAAAATATTATTCCGAGATCTCTTTGATGATCATTTGTTATAATTTTAGAGTCCCCAATATAATAGGAAAACCTTAAGACTTCAGATTTTCTAGAGTAAGAGACAATGGAGCACTTATCCATATTTATATCTATATAATTATATTCACACCAATTCAAGAAATTATCTATATCACTTTGAAGTAAAAAAACAGTCATTAATAGAATAAATATGCCTAAAAATTTTGCAATCATCTGCATAACATAGAAGATGTGAAAATTTAATGCATGTTTTTAGGTCATCAATGTATACATTAATAATAAAGGTGCAAGAACACTGCCTTGAGGCACCCCAGTGAAGCAATAATAAGGTAATGACAATTTACCATTAAACCTCACACAAGACATTCTATCCCTAAGAAAAGAGTCAAACCAATTAATTAATAATTTAGAAAAACCTAACCTACAAAGCTTCTGAAGAAGAATTTTATGATTAACTCTATCAAAAGCCTTGGACATATCAAAATAAACAACCTCTAACCTAGATTGATTCTCAATTGAATTTGAAATGTGATCAAAAATAGTTAGCAAATTTGTTTCAATGGACCTATTAGGCAAAAATCCATGCTGCTCTGGTGCCAAAACCTTAGAGACATCCAAGATAATTTTATTATACAAACATCTTTCAAAAATTCGAGCAACAGTGTGTAGAATTGAAATAGGCCTATAGTCACTTACCAAATTTCTAGATCCTTTCTTAAAAATAGGAACAACTTTAGCAATTTTAAGGGATGTAGGAAAAGTACCATTTGCTAAAGAGCAATTAAAAATATGCAAAAGAGGAGAAGCAATGTATTCAGCACATTCTTTATAAATGAAAGCTGGAATATTGTCAAGGCCCACACTAGAATGTAATTTAAGCTGCCCAATAGCAAAAATAACACCAGATTCAATAAATGAATCAAATGTTATCCTTTCTTCAACTAGATCATTATTTTCAGTCAAATCAGTAAAAGAATTAGATTGTTTAAAAAGCTCTGAGAAATAATGAGAAAAATCATCAGCAACTAGATTAGAATTATTATTCAGTAATTTTTTTTTTGTAATACCTAAATCCTTAACTAGAGACCAAAATTGCAAGGGATTATCAGAAATATGACTTTCAGTATTTTGTATAAATTTTTGAAAATCTCTACGATATATAACCTTTGACAATCTTCTATAATTAATAAAATTGTTACAATAATTTAAGTTCTTAGTTTTCCAATATTTACGATGATGAAATGATTTCCTTTTAATAATTTCTTTAAGAGAAACTGAAAACCAGCGAGGAAAACGTTTAGTTAAAAAAATTTTCTTAGGAATGTATTTGTCAATTAGTTCACAAAATGATTGTTCAAAAAATTTCATACAGAAATCGACATCAGATGAAGAATCCAAATTTTCCCAGTTAAAATTGGATAATTGTAAACAAAGACCTAAATAATTTCCTTTTCTGTAGTTTCTTTTCATAGTTTTAAAGGGACATAGTCTATTAAATTTAATATTAATATAAAATTCTAAGGGAGGATGATGCAAGTCAATGGAAAAAGGAAGAGAAGAAGTAGTTAAACATTCAATTGTAGGAAAATTACTGAGAATATAATCCAATGTGTGATCATTAAAATTGGTGTATGGATTAAATTGTTTTAAATTCAACAAATTGCAAAACCGAATCATTCTCAATGCTTTAGGTGAAAAAGAGACAGAATCTATGATAGTAGTACCCGAATATAAATCCGGAATATTTAAATCTCCGGTAATAATAAAATTATCATAGCCAATCAGAAAATCTTCAAGTGATGTCAAAAAATAATCAAACTCCAACAACGACAAAGTGGGTTTGAGGTAAACATTACCCAAAATAAATTTAAAATTGTGATTTAAAGTAATTTCACACCATGTAGATTCACAAAAAGAAGAAGAAAAATAAAGTTCTTTATAAAAAACATCTTTATGAAGAGCAATCAGAGTACCACCACCTCGAGAAATATTATTCATAGATCTGTCAGTTCACAAAATATTAAATCTATCATCAAGAAAAGAACAATCAGGAAATTGTTGATTTAGCCAAGTTTCTGTAAGTAAAATAAGATCAAAATGTTCTGTTTCAAAAAATTGCTTTATTTGAACACATTTAGTTCTCATACCTCTGACATTCATGTAAAAACAAGAAAGGCCTACCATGTTACCCACAAAGATAATGCAAACAACACAAATAAAAACAAAGAGAAAAAGAAAGAGATAAAGAAAAAATAAAAATAAAATAGATAGTAAAACAAAATAAATTCTCTTAAAACCTTAGAGAACTGGCCAGAGATCCATAAAAAAAGTAATAGAAGCACTGCAAGGCCATAAATTAGGGGATATTATATCATTATGTTTATGTGCAGAAACAGAAATATAAAAACAAGAAGACTTAGAATTATTCATATTAACTTTGTGACAAACAATACTAGTTTGTAAATTATTTTCAAGAAATACTGTAATATCTTTTGAACTTAGATCTACTGGCATATTAGAAAGAAAATATCTATTATAATTTATATTAGTATTAGAATAAACATTAGCAAAATTAGATTTATTAAATCCATCAGATATATTAATATGTTTAGTTCTTGAAAAGTTATTTTTACTAGATGATAAAGAGGAGTATCCAGAATGATTTAACTGATAGTTGCTATTTGAATGAAAGTCAAATGAATGTGATCTATAAGCTGGAATGAATTTGGGAACATTATCTGGATAATTAAGAGTTTTATGTCTAACAGACTTAGAATAAACATTAGCAAAATTAGATTTATTAAATCCATCAGAAATATTAATTTTTTTAGTTCTCAAAAAGTCATTTTTACTAGAAGATAAAGAGGAGTATCCAGAATAATTTATCCGATAGTTACTATTTGAATGAAAGTTAAGTGAATGTGATCTATAAGCTGGAATAAATTTGGGAGCAATATTAGGATAATTAAGTATTTTGTGACTAATAGACTTTAGAGAAGATAAATTAACAGCAATACCTCCATTATATCTTTTGTCCATAAAATAAGCCCTCTGTAAATTATGAGCTGGAATGACTTTAGGAAGTGCAGCCGGATGATTTAGTATTTTAGATTTCACAGACTTTAAAGAAGATAAAGTAACAGGAAAACCTCTGTTATCTCTTTTCCCCATAAAAAAAATAATTTGTGATTTAAATTTACCATGAGAAAAAAAACCAGAATCAGAAAAGCAATCATTAATCGAATTTACCTCAAGCCAGGATGAGTTATAAAAACATCTACTTTTAAATTTGGAATGAGGCAAATTCCTAAATACATTATTATTATTGTAATTAATTTCATCACTAACTAAATTAACTTCAGGAACACAATCATCCAATTTGATATTTTCACCAAGATCTCCAGGGCAATAGGCTGAAGATGAACATACAATGCTACCATCTTCAATAGCAGAAGAATGATCCCTAGCAATGGAAGAACTAAAAATTTGATCAGGATATTTACATTGAGTGCCAATATCAATAGCATTAACATTTTTACCAAGATCTTCAAGGCAATTGGATGAAGATGAACATACAATGTTACCACCTTCAATAGCAGGGGAATAATCTCCAGGAATAGAACTAAAAATTTGATCAGAATTTTCAGAAGATGACAAAATGCCTTGAGTGCCAATATCATTAGTATTAACATTTTTACCAAGATCTTCAAGGCAATTGGATGAAGATGAACATACAATGTTACCACCTTCAATAGCAGAGGAATAATCTCCAGGAATAGAACTAAAAATTTGATCAGAATATTCAGAAGATGAAACCATGCATTGAGTACCAATATCATTAGTATTAATAAGTTTATTGTTGATCACTGAAGAATTCCTACAACGATGAGACATTTCAATTATTAAATTATATATAAAAGAAATAGGAAGAGATAAAATCATTTCAAAAGAAAAATTGCTAGAATCATGAATAACACTGTCAATTAAACTATCTATATTCTCCAAATTATTAGCAGAGTCAAATTCATTAAATGCAAAGTTTCCAATATTATTATTTCCAATCTTAGGAAATAAGTCAATATTATTTGTGGATAAATCCACATCAACATCTACATTAGAAAGATAGTCTAAGGATGAAACAGCTTCATTATTGTCAAACTCATTTATAGCAAACCTACCAACACTATTATTTCCAATCTTGGGAAATAAGTCAATATTATTAGGAAGTAAGTCAATATTATTAGGGGATAAGTCAGCCTCAACATTAGAAAGATCATCTAGGAATAAAACAGTTTTATATTCATCACATTCATTTACAGGAGAGTTTCCAACATTATTATTTCCATTATTGATTTTATTTTTGTCAAATTCATTTACAGTAGAGTTTGAAGCATAATTATTCCCATCATTAAAAGATAAGTCAACATCTACCTTAGAAAGATACTATAAGGACAAAAAATCTTTATTATTATCAAATTCATTTACAATAGAATTTCTGACACAATTATCTCCATCAAATTTACTATCCATATAATTAGTAGACCTAACTATCTCAAACTCATCATCTAAAACAGGATTATCAGCAATATTATCTGCCAAAAATACCTTAGACATATTATTACACTCTATACATTTATAGAAGCCAGAACCAATCGTATGAAAAATATCAGCATCAACTTTACTTAATCTAAGGCAAGAGGTATGAAACTTCCCCTGACATTGACCATAACAATTGATACAGTTAATAGGATCCAATATAACAATAGAACAGACTTTACAAACATATGAAACTGAGCTAGAATCAGAGATTATATCAGTATCAGATAAAACAGAAAGAGATGCATTCATTGTAGAAATTTGTGAGACACAAGAATTCAAAATAACAGAAGCCTTCTTATAATAAGAGCTACAGTATTCACATAAAAATTCAGAGGTATTATTAATAGAATCAATGGAAGTATCTTTATTAAATAAATTATAACATACAATATGATATCTAAGGCCACAAAAACCCAAGCATTTTAAAAAATTTTGTCTACCATAAATATCAGACAAACACAAACCACAAGGAAATTTAAAAGGTGCCATCTAAAATAAAACTAACAAACCAAAAAAAAAATTAGATATAGGATAATAAATAAATCTTTTCTAAGTACCCAATTAAATCCCTACAACTAAAAATTATAAAGTGAATAAATACATTATAGTAAAATAATTTAAGTATAAAACAAACAATAACAATATCTGTTACTTAACAAAAAAAATTAACAAAATTGGAAAAAAAAACAAACATATTCAATGATACTATATATATAAAAACAAATAATGTCCAAAATAAAATTATTAAAAATATCAAAATCACTATGTCTTAATTATTTATGAAATAACATTTTATATCAATTGAAAATAAATCAGACAGTCTTTCTCCAAAACAATATAATAAATAAAATTTGTTATTTCTATTAACAAAGAATCCCTTATAAATGTTTTGTCTTCCATAAACATTGCATAAAGTCAAAGGACAAGCAATAAAAAATGATGCCAAATCTTGTTATATATTATAAAAGTGAAGTAATATATATGTAAATAAAATATCCAATTGTATACAATATATCTATAATGCTCTTCATATCCATAAGCAAATTTACATATAAACACACAAACAAGTTTAAAGAAAAGATAAATATCCTAAGGTGAAGTAACTTGGAACATTCTAGATTGAATGAAGATAAGAAATAACTAAGTAATTAAAAGCAATAAGTTATCAATCTTATCCAAACTGAAGAAATTAATTAAAACTAAAAAAAAAAAAAAATGTTAAATTAAAACTTTATAGTAGATTTTTGTATAAATCGATATAATAGTCAATAGATCCAAAATATAGTAAATTTTTGTATAAATCGATATAATAGTCAATAGATCCAAAAATAGAGTCTTATATGCTTTATTAATAAAATCCTCTAGGCTAATTAGTTCCAACTGAAGATCACTCAAAAAAAACAAACAACCATTTATTTATAAAAATCCCCAAGGCGTAAACAATCCATTAAAAAAAACCATTTAAAATATTCATTAAAAGAAGCTATTTCAAGTAATTAATTTTGACGTCAAAGAATGTCAGCAGTTATCAAAAGATCAATTATATTAGAACAATAGAAAAATTGAATATCAATAAAAAAACATATTTTGATCCAATTAATTTCACAAAAAATATGCACATATCAATCTTTGAATAGAGACTTATAAAATGTAAAAATCTTGAAAACATAGTACCAAATTAAACGATGTCGGCCATAAGAATAATGTTTACTTAAGCCCTTTGTCCTTATAATAACATAGAAAAAAACAGTATGATATCCAAAAAACTGATAAAAAAAAATAACAAAGGCTCTTTTTTTTAAAAAAAAAAAAAAAAATTCCAATGGTTTTAAGAGAAAGAAAAAAATAATAATAATAATAGCATTTGCTAATATCAAAATAATAATAATAATAATAATAATAATAATAATAATAATAATAATAATAATAATAATAATAATAATAATAATAATAATAATAATAATAATAATAATAATAATAATAATAATAATAATAATAATAATAATAATAATAAAAAAAAAATTGATGTATTAAAAAATGTATAAAACTTTTATACTTCCCAAAAATTTACACTACATTAATAAATACATATAAGGCTTTAACCTTAATACTATTCACCTTGACTGCTCAATTTTACCACAAAATGTTAACACAAGATTACCATATTATAAAGATTAGAGCAACCATTCTCTCTTCTACCTAGTTTCTAATTATATAGGCATATCTAAAGCATTTTGATTAATATAAACATAAGAAAGCAAAAAAATCTAGACAAATTAATAGGTAATTATAAACTAAAAGATATAAAATATATAAAAAACATGGA
This sequence comes from Epiperipatus broadwayi, assembly GCA_028023455.1. Taxonomy (NCBI): domain Eukaryota; kingdom Metazoa; phylum Onychophora; class Udeonychophora; order Euonychophora; family Peripatidae; genus Epiperipatus; species Epiperipatus broadwayi. The sequence continues at coordinate 439,329 of JAQFVV010006349.1, forward strand.
CTCGAATATAAATTAATTGTTGAAACTGCAATGCAATTTACCATAAACAAACAGGGCAATAATTAGATAATCAAGCAAAAACACATAATAATGCAATTAATAGAAGAAATTATAAATATTCACCATATATTCTTTTTTTAAATAGGGACATAAACTAGATTGTGTAAAACCTTTAAACTATATTAAAGAACTTAATATAAAGAATATATATAAAACAAATTGCATTAACTATAACAAACATAACTATGCCAATATATATGCATAACATCAATTAATTTGATCAATAATTTGCTAATAAAATTTTTTTAAAAAATATATAGTATATTTTTAAACAGATGTTTCTGTTTTTTTGTTTTTTTTTTAAATGTGTACATTTTATTATTGTTCTAATTTGTTCTAATTAATTTTATATATTAAAAAGATAGATGTCACTATTTATGTAATATAAACTGAATTTTAAAATAGTTTCATTTTATTGATGAAGATAAAAAAGAAAATATTTTGCCAAAGAAGCTTTTCTGTATTGTTTTATTGCTATTATAAAAACATATTTTATTTGTATTATTTTGTGAGGTTTAGTTGAATATTTTAAAAAAAGTCCATAATGGATTAAATTTCTTTCCAGTTTTAAAGATTTTATATAATTGTAGAAGAAAGAAATGTGCTTGTTATCCTACTTTACAATCTTATTAAAATTTGTTTACAATTCATGTATTTGCTAATATTTCATATTTCTATGATTATTTTTCATAATTCATTTTATATATGAGCAGATTCTCTGCAACAAAAATTATTTGAGTTCAATGGTTATTCTGTAATTATTTTGAATTAAACCATTAGTATTTATTCTATAATAATTTAGTCTTTTTTAAATGTACTGCTTTCTATTACATTGCTATTAAATGTTTTTTAGTAATCAAATTGTTGTTTCTAAACAAATTCAAATACTATTAAACTTATAGTGTCATTATATTCATGATTATATTAAAGTAACGATGCCTTCAACAACACTAAATGATTTTTAGTTTAAATGATAACCAAACAGTTTTAAACATTATAATAGTTGTGATGTTTTTATGTATATGCTTGTGGTAAAATGAGTTCATAGATTAAAGTGCCATTAAAAAAACGCATTGCTTTTTCATTTTTAATGTAATTATTTTATTTTAAGCTACTATTTAGAATTTTACTCTCGAATTAATAGTCTTATCACCTCGTAAAAATTTTAAAACTTTTATTTATATTAGTTGTTTCTTAACTTGACACTTCAAACAATTACCACGTTCATAAAGTCTCCATAAAAATGTTCTCCAAGGAATATTTATGACTTGTTGTTCTTTTGCCTCAGCTCAAATAACTAAATTGTTATCTATACTTTTTTTCTTTTTTTTAACAGAATTGTTTCCTTGTCCACCAACGCACATGAAATGTACTAATGATTTCTGTGTTCCTCGTGACGCAAGCTGCAATTATATAAATGACTGTGGAGATAATTTTGACGAAGCAAACTGTCGTAAGTATAATTATTTATAGTTTTAAACATATTTACATTGAAAGTTAGAATAGCAATTGTTTATCAATTTGTTTTGAAAACTATTTTTTATTAAAAAAATATTTAATTAGTCATTTTTTATTTGCCAAATATAAATTAGTACTTATAAATGTTTAATTTTAGTTTTTAATATAAAAAGTGTGTATCATTGGATGCTTAAACTCTTAAAACAGAAGTACGAACTATCTGATTAAATTTCACCATTATTATTATTATTATTATTATTATTATTATTATTATTATTATTATTATTATTATTATTATTATTATTATTATTATTATTATTATTATTATTATTATTATTATTATTATTATTATTATTATTATTATTATTATTATTATTATTATTATTATTATTATTATTATTATTATTATTATTATTATTATTATTATTATTATTATTATTATTATTATTATTATTATTATTATTATTATTATTATTATTATTATTATTAAGGGATCTCTTATCAGACTTGTTAAATATTTATTAACCCACCATCTTGAAGCACAGTTTAAGTATTAAGCTAAAGTGTTTAGCTATTTATAATAATGTATGTATTAATGATTAGGTCTACATGTTTATATACCAATCGATAATACATATTGCCGCATCTTAATATTATTTTGTTTTTATATTTTTGTATGTAACTTAATTTGAGAAACCACAATCTACATATGAAACTCGAAAAAACAATGCTAATCAATAATTTTTGCTTAATTTTCAATGAATATAATATCAGTTCCTCTAAAATGATATAATATGATTGCAAATAAAAGAAAAAAGAAAGGAAAAAAGAACATGGATATAATATATTTATTACATGATTTATTTATTTTTTTATTAAATGTCATCAATGTAAATATTGTCTAAACAATTAAATTAGTAATGGGAACCAAAGAATTCATTAAAATGGGAAAATGAATAGGGTGTTGCAAAAATTGCAGCAAACATATTCCTATTTTAAATGATGGATAAACATTTAAATATTATTTTTATCATATTAATAGATAATGATAACAGATCTCACAACAATGTTTGAAATTTAGATAACAATTGGTGGAAATCAACATCTCTTCTATGTGTTGTTGATCAATATTTATGCTATTAATATGTGGTTTTTAATAAATGTCATTTAATGTGCTTCTTTGAATTTTTAAATGTGCATTTTTATTTATTTGCATTACATGTTAAAATATAAATAGATCATTTATATATTGGACTATTCCATCATCTAATATAAGTATTGACTATCTTTAGAAAATTAACTTCATTTAAAAAGACCAAATGCATTTACCTGTTAGTAATACCACATCAAACAGATTATTATATGCACAACATTTCAAGAGGTATTATTCTCTTCTCTTCTTTTGGTGTATCTGGCCTGAGCAGCAATAGTACTAGCATGGAAATTGAATCTGGTGTCTTAGACTTTTTAATATTGAATTTTAAATTTATGCTCAGTTATTTAGAGTGTTATCTTAAAATTCAATATTCAATAATCTAAAAATGTAGGTTCAATTCCATGTTAGCACTGTCATAAATCAGCACCTGAAAAAGAGAGAAGAAGAATACCTCTTAACATGTTGTTCATATTGCAACCTGGGTACTATTTCTAACAGTTGAATGTATTTGGAATATTTGAATAAAGTTAAAATTTGCTAAGGATATTCAATACTTATATTAGACTATGGAAATGATCCTATTTGTAAATACAACAAAAATACCATCATCACAATGTTTCAGGAAAGCAATAAATAGTCTATCAATTTCATATCTTTATAAATACTAAAGTGTGCATCCTATCATGTTTATTTTTTAGATAAGTTATGTTATTTTCATATATTGAAGTGTATATCTATCATGTTTTATTAATATATATTATTTTAAGCAAACTGATATTATTTTTATTTAAAAAATGATTAATATATTTTTATCAACTTTCATTTATGAATTGTGGTTTGCAATATAAACAAAATAACAGCAGCATTACAGTCCCAATAAATACAATGTATAAAAAATCTAAAAATATAAATAAGTATGAAAATTTAATAAATTTTTCATTGTTTGAATAATTATTAATCTTTACATTTTATATTAAAATTTATAACTTATTGTATTATTAATAAGTGTCTCTAAAATCTATACAACACCTTATGGAAATTCAAAATTCCCACTTTTATAATAGACATAAGCCGACCCTGACATATTCAGCTATTGTCTGTTTCCAAATCTATAAAATATTTGGCATTTTATGACATTGTAGTTCCAATGACACAAAAACATGTTTATTTGTGAAATTATTACAGTTTTAGATATTTATTTAAAATAATTTACACTATATTAGATATCAAAAAATATAAATTATTAATAACTTATTTTGACTTGAAATACTTTATTTTCAAAAATATAACATTATATTAGCAGCTAACCTGAATATGGCCTGAAATAATTTATAAGATGAGCTTCTGCATAACAAAATCTACTTAAATTTACAAATATGAAATATATCACAATTTTGCAATAAATATTCAAAAAATTTAAACTTGTTAAATATAATTCATTAGATATAATAGAAATAAATAATTATTCATTTGTATGTTTAAAAATAATAAGAATTAGAAAATATTTTGTTGATATTATAAACTGAAATTAATCTTTCTAGAAACAATGATGTCTAAACACTTTGTTTTGTATATGATCTCATTTTTTTAATATTTACAAAAACAAAATGTGAACATTTAAAATTTATTTTAGTAGTAAGCAAAAATATCTATCAAATGAAGTCAAATTGATTATTTTCAGATAAGTAATAATCATTTAATTGTATATTTTATGTTAATTTGTGAGACAAAAAAATGTCAAAAAATTCTAAAATTTGAGTGCATGTCAAAAAGTTTAATATATATAAGTTTATTTACCATATAAAATATTAAAGAATATCATACCTACAGGATTTATTAATTTTACTTGAACATTAACAGTGATATATATATATATATATATATATATATATATATATATATATATATATATATATATATATATATATATATATATGTCAACAGATGGCATTCTACCAAAAACACCTTCAAGTGTATGTTTACATAAACATCAGAGCAAGCATTTACTATCTCTAACTTTAATTCCACTTTCAGATCATGATTTCAAGCTATTTGCTATCATCAGTGAAAGACAGGAATAAGAAACTAGATCTAAACACAAACTCTGAGCATTTATGAAACAGTTTCTATTCAGCTTGCAAGTGTAAAACTTTTAGACACATAATGTCTTCAAACTCAGCATAGCATGCCAGATAGCTATATGGGTCTGATCTCAGTTCAGCATCACCACATAGTAGAAGCTCCTGCAATATATATCATTGCTAGAAAGACCTCAAAGGTACATTTACGAAAAACAAAAAACAAGTTAAAAACTTACTAACGCTTGTATTTATGTCAACAGATGGTGTTCTACCAAAAACACCAGCAAGCACATGTTTACATAAATGTTAGAGCAAGCATTCACTATCTCTAACTTTAATTCCACTTTCAGATCATGATTTCAAGCTATTTGCTATCATCAGTGAAAGACAGGAATAAGAAACTAGATCTAAACACAAACTGTGAGCGTTTATGAAACAGTTTCTATTCAGCTTTCATATATATATATATATATATATATAAAGCATAAATTTATGCTTAATATTTATATATATTTATTTCAGTATAGCGTTATGCACTGGGATTATTTTATATAATATAGATATATATATATATATATATATATATATAAATATATAGCATATCTGAGCATTATATATATATATATATATATAATGCTCAGATGTGCTACTTAGAGGAAATTAATGTTAACTTGCTATATAAAGTTTTAAAAAATACCATAGATAAAAGGATTTATTAATTGTACTTGGCCCTGACCAGTGGCTCTTATATATATATATATATCATTAAAAATAGTTATAATTTATTTATACTGAATGGACTCTAAAATCATTTCTTAGCCTAAATTCAAATCCATATTTTTAAATATATAATAAATGAATTTGGTTGCATTCAGTATAAGAAAATTACACATTACTTTGATATATATATATATATATATTAATGTATATTGTATCTTTAAATTTAATGCAATTTGACAGGATTTGAACTTAGAATTTCAAGCTCCCTACATCTGTCCACTTCATCTTATACAACTGATACACATAACCACATACATGTGAAAAAAATAAGATAATCTTGAATATAAGTATTTTGTACTGAACCAGCACTCAACAATTGTTCCACATCACCATCTCTCATATATATAATTAATCAGTGCTCAGTTTATATTAAGATAGTAAATCTTCAAACTTTAATAAACAAGATGCAAATTTCTCCATTCTTCAATTATTCAGCCACTCAGATCATTGAAATTCCAAGGATGAAACACTAAAAGTCATTGTTGATGCATATATTACTGTCATACCCCTCTTCACTTTAAGTCACTCTGACTTCTCACATACAGAACTTTAATAGATCCACTTAAATATATAAAAAGAGGAATGTGCACAATAAAGGTTGAATATATAATATTTAAATACATATAAATTGTCTATATGAAATTTAATGTAATTAGACATGACTTAATCTTTCAATCTCCCTACAGGTATACACTCCATTTTATATGACAGATACACATGATTTTATACACATTAAAAAGTTAAATTGTCTCCAATATATGTATTTCAGGCAAAATTTCAAGCTCCCTACAGCTATTCACTCCATTTTATATAATCAATACAATTGACCACATAGATATGAAAAGAATAAATGATCTCCAAATGTACATATTTTGTGCAGGTTTGGTATTCAATACAGATATTGGAAATCATTAACCTTTTTCATATGTATATGATCATGTGTATATGTTATATAAGATGGAGTGGATAGCTATAGAGAGATTGAAAGTCTAAGCTCAATTCCTGTCTAATTATATATATATATACAATGTTCAGATGTGGTATTTAAAAAAAAAAGATCTTTAAATGTATATAGAAGATAAAAGTGGTTTTCTGTTATTAAATTGGCTTTCAAGTAAAGTTAATTCGTCTTTATGAATAAATAATTTTTATAATATAGATTTTATTAAAAATATTATTTGATATTTTTATTTCAATTTTATTATAGTAACTTGTAATATTTGTATTGACTCACTAACTAAGTTAAATAAAATGTATTAAACATTTTACTTTTTATGCATTTAACAGAGGTATAAAAGTTAATTGGGAAGTTTTGAAAAAATTTTTTTTCTAAATGAGTACCAAAAAAGGTTACGTGCTCTGTAATTTAAAACTGACAATTAATATACTCAAAGTAGTATATATTTTATATTTAGCTCCATATTTTGATTTATTAATGTTCTTATTTCATACCCAATAGTTTTGTGAATAAGTGTATTATTTTTATCTTTAACCTATTTTTTATAATTCTTTTTTTCTTATATTTCATTGACGATTTTTTTTATAAAATACTTTAATCATCTATCGTTTCTTTTTATAATTATTTTATTTATCTTTCTATTATTATTCATTACATAATATTTATTGTTTATCCATGTCATCAATGAACAAATTATTATCCAAATATTTATTATTTTAATGTATTTTGAGTTTCAATTATGTTTGCAACCATACTCCTTTTTGTTGTTATTAAAATTTGTATTTCTAATTATTTCATTTGGTTTATATTTGTATTAACTTTTTCTTTCAAAACCACTTGATATTTTCATGCATATAACGCATGTAATTTGTTTATTTTTTTCTTTTTAATAGTCTTTTATGTGTTTATCTTTTTATTTAGATCCACAATAGTTTTTTTTCTCATTAAATATATCATCATACTATATGTTATAATAATTGAAATTAAAACAATTGATTTTTTTTATACAAAACAATTGAAGTTTTATACTATTGAAAACTGTTTTCGAAAACATAGTATAAAATAATAGAGTTCTAGATATATTTTACATAGAGAATACATTTGTCAGAAAAGCTTATAAATACATATGTATATATAATTTTTAAATAAATATTTGTATTATATGTATGTAAGCCTATATATATATATATTTCTTTTTTAATTCTATTTTCTTAAGATTAATTGTTTTCAGCTGCGGAAAAGGTAAAACCATTTGAGACTTTTTGTATTGCAAGCACATAATGTCCCTGCTGTCAAATTTTTTTAAACTTGCTGGCTGACAAATTGAGAGATACAGTTTCAAATACAGTTTAGCTTTGCTTTTAAATTAAAATAGGTACGTGATTTGTGAAATGTACAAGTTTTTATCTCTCATAAAAAGTCATTATTGAGTAGAGACGCAATTCTTTCTCTTTCGCAGTGAGAGATTTGTTTACCGGAATACAAGCTAAAATGTAATTTTAGACTTTATTAATAGAGCAAAAATAAAACATCAGTTCTAATGTAACCCAAACTATGGTTTTTTTTTAAAATTATTTTTTAAAAAAATATTATAATTAAACAAAATAAATATCAAACGTTCAGTTATATCTTTATCTATTAGAAATAGATATTGGGGGAAAAAATGCAATAAGTTTTTATTTTCACTTAAAATCTATATATACTTTCTTTAATCTGTAAAATGTGAAACTTTCTAAAAAAATACTGTAAGTCAAAGTTTTTCCATTATCTATTTAAAAGCAAACAGTAAATAGAATGCTAATTCTAATAAAGTTAAATGTAGTTACTATGGCTTTATCATGAGATTTTTTTTTTTTTAATTTCCTATTTATTCTCTATTTAAGCTTGGCTAAATAATCATTAACTGATCCCAAAGTAGCAGATTAGCTAGAATGTTTTTAGACGGACTACTTGATAAATGCTGTGTTTTTTGAAAAAGGGATTACTTTAAAATTAAACTTAAAATTTTCTTTAAATTTAAATTTTAAAATATTCTTCAAGATTTAATAAATTTAGAAATCTAGGACATTATTAATACAAAGTAAATGCATAAGCCATAAAATCATAAAATTTTATATCTGATAATGATGATAATAATGTATTTATTTACCATTTTTAATACATATCTCCTATGGAGACTAACTGTATTCAAAAAGTGAAAAATATAAAATTAAATAGAATTCACAATTTTAAATATTAACCATGTGAACCACATTAGATTACACAATTATATATTTATGTATTAATCAAACAATAGTAAATTTCATGCATACAAATAACACTAGAAAAAATATACAGGCAACAAATAATCATATTGGACTTTATATTAAAATTTTAAACATTACATTTAGAATATAACCTTACTTGTAAATTTAAACTTTCTTCTACTTTTATATGTGAATGGAGAATTTATTAATGCACAATATAACAACCAATAATAACAATAAAGTATAATATAAAAGGAAGGAATACATAAAATATACACTTACATATGATCTATATAAAATCTTTAGATATTTTCCAGAGAAGCACAATAGTTTGAATGTTAATATAAGCTTCAAATAATTTAATTAAAATTAATGAATTTGTATGGTATAATATATATTTCAGATTGTTATTTGAAATAAAATATAAAATCCAATTCCTGGTAAATTCCAATTATTATTTTATAATTCTTTAAATAACAATATAATTAATGTTATCAAATAGTATTGTTTAAAGCAAACAAAGCTGACATTCTTTTATAATGTAGGCACAATAATATATATATATATATATATTGATTTATATATATATATATATATATATATATATATATATATATATAAATCAATTGCAATTTCATATTGACATAATCCATCACAATTTTGAGATGATATTGTAAAGCAGAAATAATAGATAGATAGATAGATAGATAGATAGATAGATAGATAGATAGATAGATAGATAGATAGATAGATAGATAGATAGATAGATAGATAGATAGATAGATAGATAGATAGATAGATAGATAGATAGATAGATAGATAGATAGATAGATAGATAGATAGATAGATAGATAGATAGACAGACAGACAGACAGACAGACAGACAGATAGACAGATAGACAGATAGACAGATAGACAGATAGACAGATAGACAGATAGATAGATAGATAGATAGATAGATAGATAGATAGATAGATAGATAGATAGATAGATAGATAGATAGATAGATAGATAGATAGATAGATAATTGTGATATTTAACAATTAAAAATATTAGTTTATTCATTGTGGTAATCCTTTAGCAGAGAATTTTAAAATGAATTTTAAAATTAAAGTTTCCTTCTCCTTTCTCTTTTTTTTTGCAAGTGCTTCAAAAAACCAGTTCAGTTTACCAAACATATATATATATATATATATATGTATATATGTAAACTATACTGGTTATTTATATATATATATATAAACATTACAAGCATAAAGTTAAACTAGTCAATATAAAATCAAAACTACCCCAAATCTAAAATTAAACCAGACCAGCATAAAAATAATATTAAAACACAACCTAAGGTTTCACTGCTATGCTACAAGCAGACTTCTCAAGTGTAAAGAACTACAAAAAAACCACACATTATATATATACTATTAAAAACTACCCACAAATCCATTCACTTCCCATCCACCCTTAATATTAAAAGAACCAAGAGTTCTTTTAATATTAAGGGTGGATGGGAAGTGAATGGATTTGTGGGTAGTTTTTAAGAGTTCTTTTAATATTAAGGGTGGATGGGAAGTGAATGGATTTGTGGGTAGTTTTTAATAGTATATATAATGTGTGGTTTTTTTGTAGTTCTTTACACTTGAGAAGTCTGCTTGTAGCAGTGAAACCTTAGGTTGTGTTTTAATATTATTTTTATGCTGGTCTGGTTTAATTTTAGATTTGGGGTAGTTTTGATTTTATATTGACTAGTTTAGCTTTATGCTTGTAATATTTACATTTTAATGAGTTTTTTGAGTTTAAGAGTAGTTTTGCTGATGTAGTGTAAAGATATTTTTATTATTATTATTATTATTATTATTATTATTATTATTATTATTATTATTATTATTATTATTATTATTATTATTATTATTATTATTATTATTATTATTATTATTATTAATATTTTATTATTGATATTTATTATTGACATTTTATTATTGATAGATTTATTTTTGTTTTTTGTTTTTAATTATTGGTATATTTGAATGTCATTTATGTATATTATGTTTGCTGTTTGAGTTTGGGTTGAAAGAGTATATTTGTGTTTATTTAGTTATATATATATAGAAGTGTGTGTAGGTTTTATTGGGTTTTAATTTATAAGGGTATTGGTAATTTGGGTATTTAGTATGGGTTTGTGGAGTTTAATTTTTAATAATTTTCCATTTAATGATATTAGAAGGATTAAAAATTTGTCTAAATTGAGTGATAAGATAGAGTCTTTACGTTGGCAGATTTATTTTCTTAAAAAATGTAGGGAATTTAGTGTTTTTCCTAGGTGTTGTGTTATTAATTTTAGTAGAAATAAAAAGTTGATTCAAAATAAAAATTTAGTTTTTAAGTTACAAACATATATATTGAATAGTTTTTTAAAAGATACTTTTGTAAGGTTTTATAAATTTATTTATCTATATAAAAGGAATAGATATTATTTAGAAAGGAGGCAAGATTTTAATTATTCAATTTTGAATTTTTTATGAGACAATTTAGACAGAATAGGTCAAATTTCTATTGTAAAAAATATGAAAGAAAATTAAAGTGGTTGTTTGGGAAAGTTAATAAAGTTTATTGTAGTGATAAAGGGTATGAGAATAAGGTTTCTGAGGATAGAGTTGTTAATCTTACAGATTTGAAGTTAAATGATAGAGAATTAGATATTCTTGGTAAAGGCCCTAATTTTGTTCCATTTCATTCAAAAAATATAGTTTTTGATACAATTTTGTCTATTGAATCTAGTAATTTGAGTGATGAGCAGAAAGTTGGTATTCAATCGATTTTGAATAAGAGTTTAAAAAGGAAAGAAAAATTTTTTATTAATCCTGCTGAGATTAAACATCTTAAAAATAGGTTAATTGCTAATGATGTAATCATTTTTCATGAAGACAAAGCTGGTAGGTTTGTTATTATAAAAGGAGATGATTTCAAAGAGAAAATGGATAGAGAATTAAATAATGGTAAATATATGTTGTTAGATAAAAATCCAGGTAATTTGATTAAAAGAAAATTGATAGATATTATGAAGAAAATGGTTAATTTAAAAAATTTTAATAGAGTAGATTATTTAAAATGATATCCTAATGATTTTACATCAGCTAAGATGTTTGTGAATATTAAAACTCATAAAGATGGTTTTCCTTTAAGATTTATTTTTGATTTTACAGGTAGTGTTGTAGAGGGTATTTCTAGATTCTTGAATAATTTTTTAAAACAATTTGTTGATTTTGGTCAGTACACAGTTTCTTCTTCTTTTGAGGCTTTTGATAAGATTAATAATTTTCAAATGGAAAGTAATTGGGTATTTGGAAGTTTAGATATTGAAAATATGTATCAGTCTGTTAATAGGTTAAGCAGTATAGATGTTCTTTTGTCTGTATTGATTAAGAAAAGTTCTTTATCAAAAAATAAAATTAAGGTAATTAAAGATTTGCTTTTGTTATTGGAAGATTCTATGTATTTTACTTATAGAGGTAATTTTTATAAGATTAAGGAAGGGTGGATAATAGGTTATATTATTTCTCCTTTAGTATGTTCAGTTTATATTAGTTTTATGGAAGAGGAAATTATTATTAAAAAGAATTGTTTATATGTAAAATTATTTGTCAGATATGTTGATGATTGTTTATTTGTAGTTGAGAATGATAAATTGAAGGAATTTGTAAATGAGTTTAATTGTTTTGATCCTTCTATAAAATTTGTGTTAGAAGGAGGGGGGTTAGATTTTGGTAAGTTAAAAATTTTAGATCTTTTGGTGATTAGAAATATAGAAACTAATTGTTTATTGTGCAGTCATTTAGTTAAAAGTAAAGAATTAAGATCTATAATTAAACCTGATAGCTATCAGTCTGTATCTCATAAAGTAGCTGCTTTAAGGAATTATTGTCATAGGGATATTAAATTAAATAATTCTAGTGGGGTAGCTTTGTTTCAGAAATATCAATTTTATAAAGATTATTTGAGTGTTGGATACTCTGATAAATTTGTTAAAAGTATTTTATTTAATAGTAATATTTGTAAGGATGTAAAGGTTAAAGAAAAATATGATTTTATTTCTTTGCCATTTAAATTGTCTTCTTATAAAATTGTGTGTAGAAATAGTAAATTGTTTGGAAATAAGAAAATTGCTTGGAAAAGGGGTGTTACATTGAATAATTTATTAAATAATACAAAAGAAGTTTTTGATAGAAAGACTATTCCTGGTGTGGTATATTTTATTCCTTGTTTATTTTGTAAGAAGGTTTACATAGGTCAGAGTAGTTTGAGTTTAAATGAAAGAATAAAGGTTCATAAAAGTAAAGTTAAAAATAGATATCTTAGTTCTGCTTTGTATGTCCATGAAAAAGATACAGGCCACACTATTGATTTTGATGAAGCTAAGGTTGTCTTTTTTGAGAGAAATGAAATCAAAAGAAGAATTAAAGAGTCTTTATTATTGAAAATTTATTATTCTGAAGCAATTAACTTATTTAAGAGTTCTTTTAATATTAAGGGTGGATGGGAAGTGAATGGATTTGTGGGTAGTTTTTAATAGTATATATAATGTGTGGTTTTTTTGTAGTTCTTTACACTTGAGAAGTCTGCTTGTAGCAGTGAAACCTTAGGTTGTGTTTTAATATTATTTTTATGCTGGTCTGGTTTAATTTTAGATTTGGGGTAGTTTTGATTATATATATATATATATTGTAATGAACACAGACGTTCATTACATTGGGTTTTTTTTTATTTATTAAACATGAAAGTAAATTAAAAAGTTCGCATTTAAAAATTTTCTTTAAGAATTAAAAATTGAAATTAAATATCATCTTAAACTCGTATATATTAAATCGCACAGATATAAAAAATTATTAAAATAAAACTGTATTAAAAATAGAAAAGGCATTTTAAAAACAAAAACTTAAAAAGATTTGGAGATAAAATTATATCTTTAAATTTATCTTTAAATATATCTTTGATTTGAAAAACAGGTTAATTAATCAGAAATGGAAATGATAAATTTAATTAGTCAAATGTAAACCAGCCTTGGGCATTTAAATGTAAAAACAGCGGTCAGATAGGAAAACAATAGAAACAAATAGCCAATGAAAGAAATCCATTGGGAAATCGGACCTCAACGAAAAGGATCATCGCATCAATGACGTAATGTAAATGCAATCCTTCAAATGAATATAAAAGGATAAGGTTGAAAATTATTAGTGACTAGTGAGTTATTATGATTATTACGATGTGACAGATAGATGTTAGTGTGGAGGTGCAGGAGAAGAGATTGAAGGACGCACGTTCAATCCCTTCAGTTGTTATAAAATGGAAAAATGAAACATCGCTTTTCTTATATTCAGAGGACCACAGGATCATTGGGAAATTTAACGCAGGATTTCAAACGGCAAGCAATTGTAAAAGATGAACATTTCTAAAACCGTAAGAACTTTCTAAGATATAACGAACAATATTAATTTGAAAACACTAAGAACTTTAAATTTTAAACTTTCCTAGTAGTTAATTGTTACAAATAGAATCCTATCTGACCAAACTAAATTCTTTATTAATAGCGTTATTTGATGTATTTTTTTCTTATTTATTTAAAATCATTTCCATTTATTTATTTACTTTTTTGTTCTTTAAGTTTTATTATGATTTCTGTTTTCCGATAAATTAAAATATATCAATGTTAAACTTAAGTCGGGTGTGAATGGCTGGATAGATTTGTAAAGTTATATTAGGGGAGGGTAATCTTAGGTTATTTGTTCCGTGGTTAAATTGGGTCAATGGATTGGATATATTGGTGTGATTAGTAGATGTAATATTGATTCGCTACGGGCAGAATCGCTTCATACGCCGCACACTTCCGTTTGCCTATGGAAGGAATGATAAGTCGGATACCGCAGTTCCTTTCTATGGAGTTTTTTTGTTTTATTGCTCTTCTTTGCAGATAGATGTAATATTCCTATCTCATAAGAGGCAATTTCTTCTCTTAACCTTTTGTGCTGCCGTATTTTATTACATTGAATACATCGATATATCAGATGAATTGATGCCAGTTTGACTACGAATTTTAGCCTAAGGTTAAATAGGGATAGAATGTTTATTTTCAAAAGCAAATTTATGTGGTCTATTCATGCTCGACCCTAAATAAAAATGCATTAAATTTAAGTTGTTTATAGATGCTTGCATGGATTGTTTATCGGTTAACTATATTTGCGTTTTCATATTTGATCAAAATATATAGACATTCGATAAATAATGATACCTTATGGTGAGTATCTAAAATGTATTTATTCGGAGGTCTTTTAAGTCATTGGTGACAATGCAAGTATCTTATGGTGAATACTACTGGGTTACATATAAATTTCCCTCCGCAATTGTCAGTAATCAATAAGTTTGTATTTTGATCGTTTATGTTTACTTTGAAATGTGTTTAACCATTGAAATCTATGTAACCGATCTATAGCAACATATTATAACAAGCTTTTATAATCCCATCTGTGCGAACTTAATTAAAATGTAAAATTAAAATATAATAGTAATTAAATGTAAATTAAAGTCAAAAATCAAAGTTAAAAATAATGTTAAATGTTAAAATGTAAACTAATACTAAAATAATTTTAAATCTTATATATATGTGCATAAATAAATGTTTGTATGTTAATTACTGGCAGTGGCTTATTTTATTTATTTTTTTAATATTGAAATATAATTAGATACCATATGATATTATTAATTTCTGCTATTCCACTGAGCTAGTGACATGGGCTAACGACCGGAACCAAAATATTTAAAAAAATTTTTTTTTTTTTTTTGACTTACATATCTGCCTACCTTATAAATTTTTCTAGGTTCAAATGCCTAGATGGCGCCCCGTAGTGCAGATTACATTAAGTCGCTTGCTCCATATCGTTACAATATATATATATTCTGTTTCTTCTTATATGACAGTCAGTAAATTTAAATACTTAATATATATATATATATATATATATATATATATATGTGTGTGTGTGTGTGTGTGTTTTCAGATTTCATTACACAAAGACCAAAATAACAGAAAACAATTTTAAATTGATCAATCTAAATTTGTTATGAATTTATTTAAGACTCATCCTAAAACCATAGATACACTCAAAAGTTTATAATCGAATATTAAAATTAGTTTTGTCCTGCATTTCAAAATCATAGTTTTCTTACATAACATTATAAAAAAGAAAACAATGTTTTATAAATAATTATATAAAAAATATTTACATTTTGAAAGTAAATATAAACCCTTTAAATTAATACAAACTAAAATAATTTAATTTATATATTGATAATGTTGTGTCAGAAGTGTATAATTTATATATTATTCCAACTTAACTTTTTTCTTGAAAATTTTTTTTTTAATTTTAATGTCCAAGTGAATTAAAGTTTTACAAATTTTATTGGTCAATTAACAAACTCAGCTGTAAAAATATATTCATCTTTTAATATTATATTCATTTTAGTTTCATTTGTAACAAGTATATTAATAATTTGTCAGAATATGAAAACGAACAAAAGTTTTTTTCAAAAATATATTTCTATTTATAATTATAAAAATATTCAATAGTGGAAGACCTAAAAAGAAAGTTTGTAACAAATTAGGAAGTGCTTGTGGACATCATTTATTTATTTCTCAATTTATGTTGGTGTAAAAGTAAAAAAAATATTACTAAAATCTAACTATTTTTCTAAAATAATTATATTTTCAGTTTATTTTACCAAACTACATGACAATATGTAAATAAATGCCAGAAAAAAATATTTTTGTTTGAAAATGAAATAAATATCTTGGGGTCATGAAAATTGTTGATAGGTGTCAAAATTGTTGTTACTGCTGGTTCCTTTTTCAATTTACATTCATGTAAAAGTGTGCAGTTTTTTAACAAAATCTTATTATTTTTCTAAAATAATTATATTTTCAGCATACTTTAAGAAAATAATTTATAATATGTATAAAAAATAATAAAAAACATTCTAAGACATTATTTTTTTATTTCCAAAGTCAAAAGAAAAGTTTCTGAAAATTATTGAAAGACACTCTTCTATTGTCCAAAATGTGAACCAACCAATCAACATCAAGGAAAGCCTGACTTCTCCCTTTATTGTAGT
This sequence comes from Epiperipatus broadwayi, assembly GCA_028023455.1. Lineage (NCBI taxonomy): Eukaryota > Metazoa > Onychophora > Udeonychophora > Euonychophora > Peripatidae > Epiperipatus > Epiperipatus broadwayi. The sequence continues at coordinate 456,225 of JAQFVV010006349.1, forward strand.
TTCTTACATCAATATTATTGACTTTTTACTTGTAAAATAATTCTAGAGAGGGCAGCATCTTACAGTACATTTTAAGCTTTAAAATAAGCATAAAAACACTACTGCAGCTCAAAAATTGACAGGTTTTCGAGGGACTTGAAGCTATGAATGTTGATCTGCATTCATTTTTCAGAAGGGGTTAAATATCACACATAATGTAAACATAACAATATATATAAGATATTAAATATTTTAGGGGTAGTGTCCATGTAATATCAGTTATTACTGCAATAAAAAATAGAACAAAAATATTAATGAATTTTATTAAAGTTATTATTATCATGTATAATGTTTTTAAATGAATAAGATTAATTTCCTAACTTTATGCTATAATGATAATGTTTTTTTATTTTTATTTTTAGCACTTGGTTATTATAGGAGCCATTTGAACATTCTGTAGATTATTGCATAGCTTTTTAAAAGTATCTGAAAACATTGTATACATGATCTTACATCATATGTATGAATAAACCTCAATTTCTGTCAGTCCTATATATATATATATATATATATATATATATATATATTTTCTGTCAGTCCTATATATATATATATATATATATATATATATATATATATTGTACCCTTTTGTTTAGGTTAGAATGGATTATTTCTAATAATTTACTGAAAATTTTTAAATTTTGAAGTTGGATAAGGGATGATGTATGTTGTGTGTTAATAATCTTTGAATAATTTAGTTAAGGCAAGTAAAAGAATTGATGCATAATGTTGGGTTGGTATTTGTAAGAAAACAGTTAACTAAAAATCATTATAAGATTGTATGGTTGGGAAAACTGGCCATAATAAATACTGATTAATAAGTCTTATAAATAATAATTAGGGTAAATTTTAAAAGTAATGCTTTAAAGTTAAACGAATAGATTTAGTAATAATAATTGTATTTAATGGCTATATTTTTAAAATCATTTGATTAAAAAATAATAATGTGGAAGAAAAGTGTAATTTTTGGGTTTTATAATATTAAAACAATTATTTTATAATTATGCTATAATAGTGATTATATAACATTTTATAAATTAAATTATTATTTTAGTCTTTAAATTATTATTAGCACCTTATTTAATTTTGTAAATCATGTGACACACACCTGTGTTTGAAAATAGAATAATATTATCTGTTATAAATGTTAAATTGGATTTTAAAAGTGAATATAATAAATAAAATCAGATTTATGTTTTTTGTTGAAAATAAATATGTTAAGTTCAAAATAAAGGTAGAAATGGTAATAAATATTGAAATGTGATTTTTAAAATTTATTTTAGAGTCTTTAGTAAGTGAAAATAAAATGTGAAAATTAAGTAAGAATTGAATAATATAATAAAAATAAATATTTAGTAAATTATTATTAACTTTAACTTTAAACCAATGTTCATGGTCCCGGATAATTTGAGGTCAGGATTTTTTAACAGACCAATCAAAATTGGAATCAGCTGGAGTATTTAAGAGTAGTTTAAATTTTGGCAGACGATTATTGAGCTGTTATCTCATTCTACCAATGTGCTATTATAACATCATTAGTATTTTGACAATTTTGGTAAAGTATTTAGTAGTGTAATAATCCATTTTATTTAGCTTCAATTTTTATAAAAATACAGCAGTTTATTATTACAAGATCGTGATATGGAGAAAGAGGGCTAAAAATTAAATAATTGCTTACTTAGCTGATTTATTTTCGTTCAATTTGTCATCAACTTAAACATGAAAAAGTTATCACTAAATATCAAAAATTTAATGGAAGTATTCAAATGTTGTTATTGTATAAAGCTTGTAATTTTGCCTTTGTTGATAGGTCATATTCATTTATGATTAAGTTTCATAAAAAGAACGTCAGTGAGAAAATATATATATATAAATTTCATTAAGAGATATAAAGTGAAATGATATAATATATTTTATGAAAAAAAGTTATTTAAAATACAATGGGAAAATACTTTTAAAGAAAAAAAAAACTTTTAAATTTGACAGAACAATTATTTGAGAATGTGGAGATATTTCCTTCTGAAGAAATATCCGAAATATTTTAAAATTGGAATTTTTCCTAGAAAATATAAGATCATTTGCAAGTATGTGACTTATATCATATTTAAAAAAAATGTTACAAGTCAGTCATTAAGATATGCGGGACATACAAAAGTTTATTTAAATTATTTGGGAAAATAATTTAAGTTATTTGAAAATATTGAGAGAAGTATTGGTTGTATCAGAAGATATTAAACCTCAGTAAATATGGAAAAGTTACAAGAATTTGGAAAATTATCTTGATGAAAAGTATCTAAAATTAGATATTTATCTAACAGTACCTGTTGAAAGATTTAAAGTTTTGGAGATAAGAAAAATATTAATTATATTAGTGTAAGTCTTATAGAATAAAAGTAAACATACTGTATTTAACTTGAACTGTCAGTTTGGATTATATTACAATGTTAAGAACCAGAGCATACATGATTATTGAGGTCAAAAGTGTGTATTAATGTTTTTTACCAGGAGAAAAGATACTTCCTGTAATGAACTTATTATCCAAAAAAAAGAACATTTCATTATAAGAAATTCTAATAAAATTATTGTAAATATGGTTTTAAAATTAATTTTTTTACTAATGCAATTATAGTAATATTTATTCATAGTATAAATATAGTGTAGAAACAGAAAACATTAAATTATTTACTAACTTAGGAATTAAATTATATTGTAAAAAAAAATATTTAACTTAGTATATTTTAAAGTGTGATAATGTGGAATAAATGATAATAAAATGTTTATTTAGATTGCAATCCAGAAGACATCACTAAGTAATTGCCAACAGAAATTACTTGTGGTAATAATGTAAATTATTAATAGTTTTAAAATGTGTTTGTTATTTTGTAAGGATGAATGCATATATAAAACACACACCTACACATAATTTATCATTTGTTTAGTTATTTAAGAATATGTGTAATTTTAATGATATCATAAAGATATTTAAACATAAAAGAAATATAAGTATATGATTCTATTAAAACTGAATTGGATGTTTTGTTGAATAATTTAAAGTGTTAAAAATATGACACTGATTCTGATTGTTTGTGCTAAAGTTTGAGAACTATTAAAGAATGAAATAAGCTTGTCTTATTAGTTAGTTAGACTGTTATTCTAAAAATGAATTTATTTGTTATTATAGAAATGAGGATGAATTTAGCGATGTAAATTGGTGAATTTTAAATGCTAATATCTTAGTATTAGGTTATATAAGACCAGGATAATATTGTAGGTAGGGTTTATTTATATGGGTAGAAGAATATACTATATTGATGTTTATACAAGTATATCTAACATAGCCCTATATCTTGTGTATATTCATGGCAGTGTTTATTTTTCTATGTGTTAAAGCTAAATGTGCTATAGTGCTGAATGATTAGCCTGGACATTATACTTGGTAGAAGAGTTTATTAAACAAATAAGTTATACCTCAGTTCATGTACACTGTGCCCATGATGGTTAGCTGATAAAGGTGTTAAGTTGAAGTTATAGTTTACCCCATATGCCTACTAGTTTATGTGTTATTGAAATTTATTGGATTACATTGTAAAATATGATTGTTTTAAAATTGGAAATAATAAATAAGTTTGGAAATAGAGAATTGTTAAATTGGATACAATAAGTTATGTTGCTTAGAGTAAAATAAGTGTAGAAAATCATAAGAACATAATTTCATCAGTGAAAGAATCATAAAACTTTTATAGTTAAAAATAATATTTATTTATTTTTTTATAAAATAAATAGTTGATAATTTAAAAGAATTTATAATGATATTACTTAATTATTAAGAATTTTTTTTAAAAAGGCATGTTGAATGAATGAAAGTAGTCATAAGTTTACAAAAATAATTTGATAACAACACACTAATACATACATGATATTTAAAGTTTAAAGTAATAATTAGTAAGTAGCTCAGTTTGATGGTATGCTATGAATTAAGGTTGTTCACATAAATATTGAAAAATGACTATACAGAATAGTAAATAATTTTTAAAAACTAAATAACAAGGATAAGATCATAGTAAAAGTATTACCTATATTTTTTAAAACCTATAAAGTAATAATATCAAATAACTGTAATAAAAAAGTTATATAATGATATTAAAAAAATAAAAAATATTTTATTTAAGAAAAGTTTTGTATCTTATATTTTAAGTCATTTGATTTGTCTTGAAAAAATACCTGAATACGAATAAATAGAATTCTATCAAAATGTAAATAATGTAAATAATTTTATTGTCAAGTTTGTTAATAAAGTTGTTAAAATTGTTTTATAAGTTTTGGTGTTGACTCAATTTCTTTACATCACAATTACATAATCACAGATAATTATAATGAAGACATAATATTTTCACATCATAAATAAAATTTTATTTAGGAGTTATATTTTATTGACATATTTTATTTAAGAAGTTTTACTTATGGTATTATTATGATGGTCATAGAATAATTACCAAAGATTTACATTAAATTATCTCAGTAATGATTGCCACATATTCTCAGATTGTAATATCATACTAAATATATTTATTTAAGATGCCATATGGATAATAGAAAATTATATTACATTTTTATTATAAGATATACAAGAATAATATTATAAATAGAAAGATAGGAGAGTGAATTATAGATTAAAGATTAGTATTACTATTTGTTATTATTAGTATTATTAAATTGTAGTTAGGAATGATATTAAATCCCTTATCATACTTGATTACAAAAGTTATAATTAATTTATGATTATTTTAAGAGAACCTGAGATAATTTGAGTTAAATTAGTTTTGAGAAAGATATTTAAATTAATTTGTTAAAGGTAATTTACTTAATTAGTTTTGATTAAAGACATAAGAGTACTATAAATGTAGTATTTAAGTAATAGGAATAAGAATAGTATTCTTATGCCATTAAGGTGATATCCAGTGGGAGATTATCTTAATGTATTCACTCTACCACTTGTAAACTCCCTTCATAGTCTCATGATTTGATTAGATTTTCATTTATTTCATTTTATAAACCAGAACTATATTATTATTTATTAAATAAGTTAATTTTAATCATTGATATTCTTAAAAAAATATAGTTATTGTTAATTTAAATACATTTTAGATAAACATAGTTATTTATCTGAGCTAGATCAAGTGATTATAATTATATATTTCCTGGAAGTGAGGGTACTATATATATATATATATATATATATATATATATATATATATATATATATATATATATATATATATATATACAATGTTTCTTTGAAAATAAGATCAGATCTTATATTACTTTTAAAGATGACTTAGGGATTATTTTCAGGGGATGTCTTATTTTTTCTTGACAAAAATATACATTAATTTGAATACAAAAATCTACATTTTTTCCAATACAAAAATAAACAGTTATAACATTATATTTTCAAACACATGTAAATAAATTTTACTACTGCTTGAATGTGTAACTGTTAGGATTATAATCTTATCCAAAGAACTTTCTCACTCAATAAAAAAATATTAAAATTATTTACATTCTTTTAAATTAATAATATTGCATTTAAAATAATATATGAAATGTTAAGTTGATTTGATTAATCAGTGAACTGAGATTCTCATTAATAATATCAATGTTTATTTATTTACAATGTATACAGTTGGCAGTCAGATACAAGAGTAATTCTTATATCAGAAAGAATGAATGAGCATTAATAAATGAAAAGTAAAATTGCATTTGCAAGTTTGTTAAAATGATCAGTTATGTATCTATCTGCAAAATTTATTGAACTGCCAAATAATGAAGTAGAAATATATATATATATATATATATATATATATATATATATATATATATATATATATATATATATATATATATATATATATATAATCACTTTTATATATTTCCAGAAACTGAACTGGTTTCCTCAAGTACTTGCAAAATAAAAAAGAATGGAAGAAGGAAACTTCTAATTTGAAAATTCATTTTAAAATTCTCTGCTAAAAGATTACTGCAATGGATAAACAAAATGTTTTAGTTTTTAAATATCAAAATTATATATATATATATTATATAATGCACTAAATATCAAAATTATATATATATATATTATATAATGCACTAATTAATACCCCAACACTGGTTTATTAAATAAATGATATACTTTTAATCCAGGTGTTGGGGTATTAATGTGGTTCATTACATAATATTAACCACTGGGAAAAGTTTATATTTATATACCCAATATTTTGGTACATGCTTAAACACAAATCTTAAATAATTAAAAAAATAAATATCATCTCATTTACAATATTATATAAATTGTTATTTTAAATTTGTGCTATGATATCAGTATCATTCATTGTTTAGTTATGGGCATTTGTATAATTCAGTAGGAAGAACAGATATTACTTCCGTTTTAATTATATATATATATATATATATATATATATATAAATATATATATATATATATATATGATTTGAACTCAGATTTTCAAGCACCCTTCAACTATCCACACTATCTCATACAACTGAAACATATGACCACACACATGTAGAAAAGATTAACAATCACCAGTATACATATTTCATGCTAAAACAGCACTCATCAGTTGATCCAGATTATCATCTCCCATATATATATCAATGCTCAGTTTATATTAAGATAGCAAATCTTCATTTTTTAATGGACAAGCTTTAATCCACTGCAACCTCCAACTTTTCAGCCATCCATATCATTGAAAATATGATGATGAAAACTCAAATCCCATGCTGATTCTAATATTATTACCATGCCCATGATGACCTGAAGTTACTCTGACCCCTCATGTATAGGATAGTATACATTAAATAAATGTAAGAGGGATGGACAGGATACAAACTTGATAAGTAAATATTTGACCAGGCACTTTTTACTAACCTGGGAGCTTAATTGTAAGTATAGAGGATTTGAACTCAGATTTTCAAGCACCCTTCAACTATCCACACTATCTCATACAACTGAAACATATGACCACACACATGTAGAAAAGATTAACAATAACCAATATATGTATTTCATGCTAAACCAGCACTCATCAGTTGGTCCAGATTATCATCTCCCACATATATATATATAATCAATGCTCAGTTTATATTAAGATAGCAAATCTTCATTCTTTAATGGACAGGCTTCAATCCACTGCAACCTCCAACCTTTTAGCCATCAATGTCATTGAAAATTTGATGTTGAAAACTCAAATCCCATGCTGATTCTAATATTATTGCCATGTCCATGCTGACCTGAAATCACTCTGACCCCTCATGTGTGGGATAGTATTCATTAAATACATATAAGAGGGATGGACAGGATACAATCTTGATATGTAAATATTTGAAAACCAGGCACACTTCACAAACCTGGGAGCTTAATTGTAAGTATAGAGGATTTTTATCAAGCACCCTTCAACTATCCACACTATCTCATACAACTGAAACATATGACCACACACATGTTTTCATGTTTGCCTGGTTTTAAAATATTTACATATCAAGCTTGTATCCTGTCCACCCTTCTTATATGTATTTAATGGATACTATCCTATACATGAGGGGTCAGAGTGACTTCAGGTCAACATGGGCATGACAATAATATTAGAATCAGCATGGGATTTGAGTTTTCATCATCAGATTTTCAATGATATGGATGGCTGAAAAGTTGGAGGTTGCAGTGGATTGAAGCCTTTTCATTAAAGAATGAAGATTTGCTATCTTAATATAAACTGAGCATTGATTATATATATATATATATATATATATATATATATATATATATATATGTGTGTGTGTGGGAGATGGTAATCTGGACCAACTGATGAGTGCAGGTTTAGCATGAAATACATATATTGATGATTGTTACTCTTTTCTATATGTGTGTGGTCATATGTTTCAGTTGTATGAGATAGTGTGGATAGTTGAAGGGTGCTTGAAAATCTGAGTTCAAATCCTCTTTACTTACAATTATGCTCCCAGGTTTGTGAAGAGTGCCTTGTTTTCAAATATATATATATATATATATATATATATATATGAAAACATATATATATATATATATATATATATATATGTATTTATATATCTCACTTATTCCTTTCTTTAGATTTAATCAATCCATGAAAATATTGAATTTAGCATATACATGTTTATATGTTTTACTTTAAAATTAATTTTTGCCTAATCAGTGATTTTAATTATTTCTAATATAGCTCGCACTCGGTGCTGGTATGGACAATTTGCATGTACAAATGGAAAATGTATAAGTCCAGCTTTTTTGTGTGATGATACTGATGATTGCCTTGATGGAAGTGATGAAATGGACTGCAGTATTTCAGGTATTACAGTTGACTAATCTTTATATATTAATAATATAGTAATTTATAAGTTATATTATGAAACTACTTTTTATGCAAGCAGTATAGAACTGAAACTCTCCTCCATCAATAAATGTTTTAAAATCATAAAATAGTCCACCTATGATTAGAGCTTATTAAGTAAATAACCCAGCCTTTAATAACTAACTCTTCATAAATTAGGGTTTGAGCTTATTATGAGCCTGCTTTTTAAATTAACATATTACTTGCACAAATAATCTGCATATTACCGAACTTGTGCAAATAATTGTAATTTAAAAATCAAGCTCATAAGAAGATTAAGCTCTAGTTTAGGCAGGACAATAAAGATTGGTTTATTTAAAGAATTAGCCTAATCATAGATGAATCATGTATTTTTTTAAAACTTTTATTGTTTGTAGAATGTGTCAATTCTATAATGCATGTGAGAAGAGTAGTTTTCTTTGACAATTATATATGTATACATATGTTAATAAAAATGAATGTTATTTTAAAAATTAATAAAATAAGAAGGGAGCATTTAAATTAGCAGTGGGAATAAAATAAAAATTCTAAAATTATTAAAGTTTCATGTTAAATGAAGTTGAATGTTGGTCAGTCGATCAGTCGATGCTGAGGCAGGTTGTCGATGAAAGAGACTCAGCTCAATATTATAGAAACTGGTTGCAGAACTTTGCTGCCCGTTGCCGTCTCTGTCATGGGGATTGTTTATATATATATATATATATATATAAACATATATGGGGATTGTTTATATATATATAACAAGACTGGAGGGGACCATTTAAAAATGAATTTAAGGTTTGATGAGTAAGCACATACCAATTACAGATATTATATATATACTATTTATTGATTTATATATAATTGTACGATATTTATGAAAATATTGTTCTTTTATACAATATTATAAAATTGGCCTTTAGACGGTGTCAACATTTTTTTATACAAATATTTTTTAAAGTAATCAATATAAATGACTGCTTTAATAAAGGTTATTAAGATAATTCATATTCAAATTTAATTGATACAAACTTATTTTGTTATTAATTTTGTTGTAGAATTAATTATTTAAACTTTATTATCTTTCCGTTTAAGTATTAATCTTTATATCATACGATCTTTATGTTTTCAAAAGTAAACGTAATTTTACTATAACAATTTAATAATGAAAATTGATTTTCTTTGCAAATCTTATATTTAAATTTAAAATTTTATACCCTGCACTTCATTTGTTCACTATTTGGCAAACTTTATTCTTAATGAGTAGTTAAATCCTCTTATTTTTTTGTTATCTGCATTATTGAGAAAAGATGTTATATTATTAATTAACTGGCTGTTTGAAGTTTATTTCTAAGAAACATGCAAGAGAAATTTTAAACTGCACGTGATAAAATAATAGTTTTTAATGTTAATTAAATAATCATTTAGATTCACCCAAAACAATAATTTTTGAAATAAAAATACAAAACAATTAATTATATGAATTGCATAAATAATCAGAAATGTAACTTATTTAAAATACTTCAGTAAAAACAACTTATGAACCGAATTTTCTATAGAAAACTTATTGTGAAAAAATTGCTAGGAAACTGAAAACGTTTCATTTTCAGTTTGGAAATAAAAGTTTTAAATTAAAAAATTTTTCCACCTTGCCAAGCCTTCAATAAAATTTATTTACAAGTTTATCACAAACAACCCTATCTACTACTGTATTTTACCAAAAGGTGTTATTTCAATAACAGAATAAATATAATTTTGACTAAAAATAGCAATTCGTGTTAGATCACTATGTTGTTTTCACCTTCTGTCTATAGAAATACTCCGATATTTTTTCATTATTTGCGTACATGCTCTTAAACTTAGAAAATATTGACTGATACAAATATAGTATAGTGAGAATTTAATTATAATCTTTATATCTCATAATACTATCATAATAAATTGTTTTAGAACTAATTTTATGAAAGAAGTTTTTTTTTTTTTTTGTTTTTACGATAATAATTGAAATTTTAATTAGTGAAAGATCGATTGTTCTCCTTCTCTTAAAGTGAATGTTTGCAAATCATCTTTCATATTAAATATATCTAAGCCCTTGTTATTTCTTAATCATTTTTCAAAGCAGTTTACATAAATAATTTATAAAATTATTTTTAATGACATCAAGAAGGTAACATATTTTTGCTATAGTACATATAATCATTTTAATTTATTTTTATAGATATAAAGTGCTCTTTATTTGTTTGAACTTTTCAGAATATGAATCAAGAATAGCTCCTGCAGCTAAGAGTTTATAAGAAATTTATCTTCCAAAAATAAAAAAGATTAATTAAATGGGAAAATGACTTTTTTTTAAAAAAAAATATTCCATTGAACGAAAATGCCTGTACTTGATTTGTTGTAATGTATTAATTTTATAATTTTTCTATTTTTTAAATTCCTAAATATGTTAATTAAGACCTAATACATTAAAATTGGATCTGTATAATGACTTCTCAGATCATTGTGCCAATGCTTTTCTTCAACATTAGTTTCAGTGAAGGCAAAGACTGATTTTATTTCTTCTTGGATATTATTTTTACATAAATGACATTGAATGGTTGATATTTTTGGAAGTTATTAATGAAATATTGAGATCTGAATGTTGTAGGAAATAATGTTATTAGTGGTGTAAATTCTGTTATCAAACATTTTTGTAAGAAATGAACACTTATTTTAAGAAAAAATAACATATAAAACTTGGGTATCTTCACATTCAATCCCACTTTATTTACTTCCATATAGTTGAGAATCAGAATGCAAAAAAAGTTATAATATTATTTGAGAGACTTACAAGGGATACATTAAAAATGTTCATTTCCAGCTTTTTTAATTTGACATTTTCTTTTTAGAATGATTCTCTACCCACACTTGATTTTAAGAAGTGATAATCATGTTGTAACTGAATTATGACATTTTTCTAAGGAGTGTGGTATGGATATAAAATTGTATTTTTGGTTGAGCATAGAGAGTAGTAGTATTTTTTTCTATGATGATAATTTTATTATTAACAACTTGATTAAATGTATATATTTGACAATTTCTCCATTCATTATCTAACAAAATGGCTTTAAAATGATAAATGGAGTAAAACTGCAAAGAAGATACAAATATTGGTTTAATTGTTAAGTTCACATGTGATATATAAAAGAAAAGGAAGTTTGTTTTAAATATTATTAGAGTTGATATCTCAAATATTATTAGAGTTGATAACACTACTGATTTACTGAAAATAATGTGTGGATAAAATGTATACATAATATGATTAAATCAAAAGAAGTTACATATTTATATGATAATGATGATAAATGGATCATATGAAATTCTGATAATCTTTTGAATATTGTAAAAAAATTGTGATATGTCATCTGATCTACTTATTTCAATTTGGACAAAAGCATTCAGAATAATGAAATGAAAACAGTACATTGCATTCACAAATCAAAGATTTGTTCCTGATAACTTACCTTGACAGTTTTAAAAATATGAAGTTTCTAAATTACAGTAGCAAAATTTATTTAAATGCAAATTTCTAAGTAAAGATCAATTTTGATAATCTTTTTCTCACAATTGATTTTATGCTTATTTGTAAGTAGAAACTTTGATGTTACTTTTAAAAGAATAGTATGATATTCGAATTGAATAAGATGCTATTATTGTTAAAAATAAAACTGTTCTCCAATTTTTCTAATGATAAATTTCTAAAATTGTATTCTTAAGATAAAACTAGCTATAAACCTATATATTTTTTCTCAAAAATATACAAATCTCTGAAGTAATACAACTTATTTGAAAGATTTTATTACTATTTCAATTTCTTAAAACAAAATAAAGTTTTTCAATGATATATTCACTTTTTAAACATAATTTGTCAGAATTTCTTACAAATTTTACACTTGCTATCAAGGTACTTTTAAGGTTTCATTAAGCAGGTTGTTTCCAGTCATAGAATGATCTTGTTGAGACTTCAAAGAATCAACAAGAATTGCTGACTTGGTTTTAATAATTTCTTCAAGGTATTTGCTTCAATTAGTAGAAAAGATTTGTATTAATATTTAAAATTAATATATCATTATATTTTTATTAAACAGCTTTTATATAACAGAATATTGAGATATTATTTTATATAGCACTATGTTTTTATACTATAATAGTGATATTAGCAATTAATCCAATGCACATGTGCTTTAAAAATAAATTATAAATGAATACTCTCCCTTTTCCAGACATGGATCAAAAGGATGGGTGGATTCATTTCATCTTTTCTAAAAAAAATTATATCTCATGTCTGGAAAAGTCAGAGAATTCATTTATAATTTATATTTAAAGCACACGTGCATTGGCTTAATCAGTAATATCACTATTACAGTATAAAAACATAGCATTATATAAAATAATATCTCATTATATATGTTTAATTTCAACTAAAGAATGATGTATCGTAAATTGTAAAGATTTCACAAGCATCATTTGTTCAAGCATAATAAATGTAATTTACAGTGATTGCTTAACATCTTCACACTCTCATTTTCATACACTTAAGATTTGCCTATACATAAATGTTTGGGTCGAAAGGATGGGTGGATTCATTCCATCTTTTCTAAAAAAAACAATATCTCGTGTCTGGAAAAGTGAGAGCATTCAGTTATAATTTATCTTTAAAGCACATGTGCATTGGCTTAATCACTAATATCACTATTATAATAGAATATTGTAAAATTGTATTATGTGATGGCAGAAAATCGAAGATTTCATTTTTAACAAGGATATGAACTGGCTCAAATATTGTTTATCACTTTTTTATATTTATATTAGAACAATACATATTTTCATTTTATAAAGCAAGAATATTCAATACAATCTTCAAAATTTATGGTCAAGCTCATATTTATTGATTTCTTCCCAATCTACAAAATAATATACTGAATGATTTTAATTATTTAAATCCAGTATACAAAAGTTTTGTCTTAGTAATCATTGTTTAAATACTTTAATTTTTATGTCATATGATGATGACAGAAAAATGTTCAGCAACTATTATTCTGGATAGTTATTAAGTTAAAAATATGAGTCAATTTATGTATTTTGAAGATATTACTTTTTTTTAAAAAAAAAGTGCAAAAAAGACTCAAATCTGCTTGTTTTCTGTTTAAAAATTAAATGAAATATTATTTCATCTTAATGATATAGCTAATGCACTAAATAATATTACTGTTTGTTTTGCTTGAAAGTAATATCAGATTTGTTTCACTTAATATAAATATATTTTTAAAAAATGTGGGCTTTGAACATTCCATCATCAGATTTTCAATGAAATAGATGGCTGAAGAGTTTTGGTATGGAGTAGTTTGAAGCTTGTCCATTAAAGTATGAAGATTGGCTATCTTAATATAAAGCTGAGCACTGATTGCATATATATGTGGAGATGGTAATTTGGATCAACTGATGATTGCTGGTTTAGCATGAAATACCTATATTGGTGATTATTTATCTTTTCAACATGTGTATGATCAAGTGGGTCAGAATTATGAGATGGCATGGAGAGTTGAGGGTTGTGTGAAAGTCTGAGTTCAAATTCCTTATATTAAAAAAATAAAAATATTGATAAGATTTTTAAAAAAATACCCATAAAATCACAAAATGAATGGTTTTGTGTTTTTTTTACTTGCTGAATCTGATAATGTATAATTATAAAGGTCATATTTTATTTGATTGAACATGGGAAGTAATGAACAGTAAAAATTTGACTATAATTTTTGTGAAACAAATATGCCTTGTATTATGAAGATCCTTTTGAAATCATTATAAAAGGTACTACAACATTGTTTTTATTGGGAAGACCCTGTCTAAAGACAAAACATGGTAAAAATATACAATTGAGCTATACATTTTAAAAATTAAAAGATCTATATGTAATATGTATATTTAGAAATGAATGTTTCTATTGGTTTTGTATAATGTGAAAATGCCATTTCTAACTGATATTATTAACATTTATCTTTTTTTTCCTGCAGTTATAGTGACATTATCCTTAAAAAGTAACTGCCTAAGTCAATTTATGTAAAGCATTAAATATTATATTTCTTCTAATATGTTATTTTACAATAAGTTTTTAAAGTAAGCTTTGATTTTCTAAATCATGGAATCCTAACTTGGTTTTGCATACTTCTTTGTACAAACCAGAATATTTAGGTCATTTACTAATACACATAAACAAATAATAATCACCACACCAGCAGGCTGTTGTGTATTTAAGAGTCTTTTGAGATTTAAATGTAAATATTTATATCCTGAGTAATAATATTACTTCTGTTGCTTTTTATCTACTTATTGGGATTGTTATATACAGTTTACAAAATGTAGATTTGAAATGACAGTGAATAAATTAACTAATCATGAACATTTTAATAGTATGAAGAGTGCAGTTTATGAAAATAGGTTACCGTGATATAGCAGGTTTACTGGAAATGGGTTACCAAGATATAAACAGGCAAAACATGTGATGTTTATTGGCTTTTACCAAGATATAGGAAGTGAAACATTTTTAAAAATCATTGCTCTAAATTATATAATAAACTCTGAGCTTATTATAAAAAAAAAAAAAACAATATTGTGCTGTATATGTGTCCTTGTACATATATAAAACAGATTTTTGTTGTCCTTTACCAGAGTGGATAATTTATTGAATTTTTTACTATGGGTTTAATAAGTATTTTAATATAAATATTTAAAATTTAATATAAATAAATTGAATCTAAAATTTTCATAATTAAAAGGAAATTCATTTTTATTTATTAAATTAAGTGAAAAAAATTTTCTCCTCATTAGAATTTGTGTTTTTGAAGAAAATCTTTAAAGCATGACATGAAGTTACAAATATTTTTTTTACAATCATTATAAATAAGTTATATTTAAAAAAAAAAATAATTGTTTATTTGGTTTTAAACAAAATGATGAATTGAATGTTTAAACATATATAAATATAATATTGATATCATGTTAAGCAGTAATAAAAGATAAAAATAAATTATATACAATATATTTCCTGTTATATGAATGTCCAATATATATATATATATATACCAGTCGTAATGCTGAACTAAAATTAAAAATCAAATATTATTTTAAGTCTGGCTATTTTAAAATACGGACCCTAATATGTGTATATATTATTTCAAAGAGGGCGGTGTTTGATATTTTAATCATGTGAAATGATTTAATATTGGATATATATATATATATAAAATTTCAAAATTATTATTATATTTATGTAATATTCGTGATTTCTACCTCAGCACATTTAGTCATTAAATTATAAAATACAACTCTCCAAAGCATTTATTAAAAAAAAAAAAAAAAGATTTTTGTAATTTATGTGGAAAAAATGTTTTATGTTTTTAATCAAATTAAATAATTCCCATTTTTCTTACTACAATCAAATATAAATGTAAACATATAAATATGATTTAAAAATATAATTCAGTATCTATTTATCTGGTTTTTAAAATTCATATGTAGGAGTCCAAAGGTTTGTTAAAGCATTTCTATATTATTATATTTTAATATAAAATTTGTAATAAATTAAAATTTATTGCATGACATCTGAAAATTTATTTCAATATATAGTTGTTTTTATGCAGATTAACTTATCTTTCTAAAAATGAGTGGCAAAAAGCAGGAAAAAAAAAACAAAGTGTGATATTTATCATCTTTGGTTATAATTTTGCAATTACTTGGCATTTTGTGCAATCATAGAACTATATAGGACAATCCAACAAAAAGATATTCTGATCATCCAAGAACACCAGATTAATATGTCATGTCAACAAATGCTTATCACTATTTTCACTCATTGTACAATTATTTTTAAATCTAGCATTTAGGGTTTCATTTAAAAATTTAATTAACTTTTTTGTCATATTAATCCCTCATCAATATTATTTTAATGCATAAAGGAGATAAAATATTTTCAATTTATTTGAAACTAAAATGCAAATTTAATTAATCAACAAAGTTTACTTACTAGTGCTAATAATTTACTTGATTTATTTAGTCATCATCATCATTATCAACCATTATCAATTCACTGCAGGATGAAGATCTCTCCAAGTTCAATCCATTTTATCTGATGTTTAGCTTCTTTAATTGACACCACCCCTGCACACTTTCTTATTTAATCCATCCATCTCACATGTAGTCTCTTTCTGAGTTTTTTACAATATCTTGGAATCCAATTTAAGATTTCAATTGTCCATCTATTATCATCTTTTCTAGCAATATATCCAGCCCAAGTCCATTTCAGTCTTTTATTTTTGTCAAAGACATCAATAACACCTGTTTGTTCTTTTACCAATATATTGTGCTTTCAAACTCTTCTTGTTACTCCTAACATGCATCTCTCTATACTTCATTGAGTGATCTGAAGTCTCTGTATTGTTCTTCTATTAATATATTTATTAAAAACCTTCCTTTTTAAACACTTAAACATATTTCCTTTTAGTATCAAGTTATTTCTATCAAAAGTACTCCAACCAAGTTTAATTCTATGATTAATTTCATCCATTATGTTTCCATCTGTATTAATAATCTGACCAAGGTATTTGTAACTGTTAACTTCTTCTAATTCATCATAATCAATCTTTATTTTCATATTTTGAAAAATTCATTAAACATTACTTTAGACTTTTTAACATTTATCTATAGTCCTACTTTCACCTGGTAACTCTGCAATATTTTCTGCAGCTCAAAAGCATTATTTGCAAAAACAACTACATCATATGCAAAATCTAAATGATTTAAATAATCTCCATTTACTTTCACTCCTCTAGATTCCCATTTTAATTCACAAAATATTTCTTGCTGCACTGCTGTAAAAAGTTTTGCAGATATGGACACACCCTGCCTTATACCCTTCTCAATGTTGTCTTTCCCAATATCATTATGTAATCTAATTGTTGCTGTTGCATTTTTATAAATATTATTTAAAATATGACAATATCCTAGATCAATATATTGATGATCCAATGCTTTAATCACTGAAGAAATATTTATAAAATCAAATGCCTTTTTATAATATACAAATCCAAAGCATAATGATAACTCATATTCATTTGTCCTTTCTGTAACTTCTCTCAATACCTGGATGTAATATACTGTACTAAAACCAATTTTAAATCCAGCTTGTTCTTTTGGATGGTGGAAATCCAATGTTCTCTATAGATGAGTTGTAATTATCTTGGTAAAATATTTGTATACAACTGATAAAAGGCTGATAGGTCTGTAATTTCTGATATTTTATCATCTTTTTAAAATATTAATATTAATATTCCATTTTTCCAATCATATGTTACATTTTTATCATTTAGACATTTGGTATACAATTTTACTAACAAAATTATATTTCTTCACCTGCTTCTTGTTATCATATAAAGCACAGGTTAGATATCATACTAATGATTTAAACATATGTCAGAAAACTAGTTGGATTTTCAAATGCTAAATAAAGAGATATTCAAATGTAAATAAATTGGATTATAAATAGTTGTATTTTAAAATAATCAATTATAATCGGTCATTGATTTAGAATTTAGTCTGAAATAGTACAAAATAACAATTGTAGGAAATTTATATTATTTTAAATGTTGAAGTATTTATTATTTTGAATTTGTAGTAATGATCTTCATTGATATATATATATATATATATATATATATATATATATATATATATATATATATATATATATAGATCGTATATATATATATATATATATATATATATATATGGTAAAGTTGTTTAATATAAATGTTTCTTATTATATTTTTATATTATTATTAAGCTATATGTTAAATTATTTTAGTATTTATATTATTTTATTATAATAAATGTGAATGTTTTGTTTAAATAGATAGTGTCAATAGTCTCATTTCTAGTTCCAATATCGTTGTTTATCACCCTAGACATAAATATGAATAATTCTATAAAATTGAAAGTCGTGCACATTATTTGATATATCTTTAAAAAACCACAATTATTAAAGATATTTAATATTGCATTATGGAATTTTAATTAATTTGAAATTTGTTGTCAATCTAAATAAACATAATAAAGAGACAATCAGTCAAACATATATGAAAGTCTTTTATAAAGTCATATGTCATATAAGAAGCAAAAAAACAATATTTTTGATAATGAAGTATTAGTTAAAATTAATTTATTGAGGAGTATTGTGTTATTAAATTATTGATAAATATTATTGATATGTTAAATAATAAATCCAATTAATGAAAAGATTTGTAAATTAAAGTAGTGCTAGTGAAATGATTATTATCCTTTCATTATTTTTAATACGTAGCTGAATGTAAGTAAAATACCTCTGTACATTTAATTATGTCGGTGATTCGATCTAGTTGAGAGATAATATTTTTCTTGATGTGATTATTAAAGAAAATATAGGAAAAGAGCGAGTTTAAAATATCTATAGCAGGATTATTATAATTGAAATATTGTAGTTAGTTTTAATATGATAATATTTTACTATGGAATAAATTTAAATTATTTTATTTGTTAGTCATTGGAATATATTTTGCATTTTAAGGAGATTAAAAGTTGAGCGATATTCTTATTCTATTTATTTGATTAGTAAATAAAGAAAGAAAAATAAATCAAGAATAATCCAGAAACTAGTTTATTAATTTGTATATAATAGTGTTGTTTTTTTTTTTAAGTAGATTAGAAAACATAGCTCTCAGGAAGGGCAAAGAGAACAAACTATTCTTAAAATCATTGCAGCAATAATAATTTAACTAATCTAGAGTAATATAATACAGAGGAATTGGTGAAAATAAGATAATAATGTTTATCAGAAGCTTTCATCAGTTTTTTATTAATTAGTTTTATAACTAAGCAATGTTAAATTTAAAATATTTATAAAATATATTCTATTCTGTAATTCAAACAATCTGTAATTAAAATAAAATAGATTGCAACTATCAAATGAAATTTAAAAGTTAACCAGGAAAATCATGTAAATATTGATATAATTACACATAATATTTAATGTGCTTAATTTTAATAATTTATTTATTGTAAATATAGATTTCAGAATATGTGATGATGGGTCCAGAGTTCACAAAGCTTTTTGGTGTGATGAGTGGCCTGAATGTACAGACAATGTAGCTGATGAACTTTATTGTAAGTTTAATGTGAATATTTCAATTACGCATTCTATTTAACACTTTTTTTCACATTTATGGAAAAACATTTAATTTTTAACATTTTAAAATTTACGAAATGTAAAATATAAGTAATTTTAAATTGAAGGTTTATAAAACATCAAAAGAAAGAAAACTAATATACCCCCAAAAAAATATTGTTTTAATCTCTTTCATTAACTGTAATCATGCAATTAATGCTATTTCTTATTCAAACCTCAGTAAAGAAATATTACAGCCATCATCCATTAGTCTCTGTAAATAGGTGTTCAATTATATATTTAGCTAGAAAATAATAATAATAATAATAATAATAATAATAATAATAATAATAATAATAATAATAATAATAATAATAATAATAATAATAATAATAATAATAATAATAATAATAATAATAATAATAATAATAATAATAATAATTTATTAATGTCTACTTATGTACACAACAACTTTTCGTCATTAATATATTAATGAAAATAATAATAATTATTATAATAATAACAATTATCATAATATAATGAAGGCTTCCCTAATGGTAAAAGAGATGTAACACTTTTAAATGCGGAAAAATATTGGATTATAGCTAGTCTTTAACTCATTCGGATTTGTTATCTAACTATTACTATAATGCGTGTCTGTGATTAAGTAATTTTTTATTTCCAGTATAAATGTTACTTGAGAATCTCTGTGTATTTTTTTTTTTTTTTGGTGATTTTGGAAAATGAAAGAAAAGGTTTATTAATCCAAAAACTAATCAGCATTATAGAGAGTAAATAAATACTTCATTTAAATAAAGACTTAATGTTACTTTATAAACGATAACGTAATAGTAATTTATTAATAATCCAATTAATGACTCAGGGAATTAATGATTTTAACATTAAATAAAAAATAATTTGGTCATATTTTTGTTTTCCATTGTAAAAATTAACCCAACACTAATGCTTCATTACCTTTAAAACATTACATGATTACTATTATTGACAAAGTCTGATCTATTTATTTATTTGTTTATCATTAAAATGCTCGTCTATTCAATTGACATTTAGGAAAATACATGCAATTCTTAAATCATTTGTTCTAAATGTTTTTTTTTTTTAATTTTTTTCTCTCTGTATGGATATATGCTTGAAGTATGTATAAAATAAAATAAAAATAATGCTATTGTACTTTTATTTTTTACAATTAATTATTGGCTGGGTATACTATAACATGATTTTTTTTAAGCTCATGTATTTATATGGATAAATTTCAGCTGCGATATGGTCATGCGAAATAACAATTAAAAACAGGCATTGTAAATTAAAATGCATTATGTACTTTTAATATTTGTCTGAATCATTTAAGCTAAAAGTAAATTAATTTTTACAAGTTTAGTTCAATAAAAAAGTATAATTAATAAATTAAGATTTATATGATCCACCTTGATTAATATTTAATCTTTCAGAAATAGCTGATTTGAAGAAAACTTTTATTTATTACCAAGATAGTCCTATTTAACATTATAGATGTGAATTTTGCTATATTTATATGGACGGTTTTTGACACTATATGCAGCTGGGGTAAAAGTATTTATTGAATTGTAAGCATTCTTCAAAGTGATTTGTTTTAGCTACATAAAATTGTATAAGAATCTTTTATTTATTGCTGTATATATCACCACCATAATCCAAGTGAAAGATTGTGATTTTTATTTTTGAAAAATTAAATAATAGACAATGACCAAAATTTATTGAAAAAAAATGATTGGCTTTATAAATTCAAATGACTTATTATTATTGAATTTTTATACCACATTTGGATTGACTATTACAAATACATTTATTTAGGCAAAAAAATACTTATAATATGGAAATATGTCCATATGTGCAAACAAATAGCATGTAATTGTTTTAATTATAATAAGGAGTGAAAATACAAAAAAAAAAAAAAAAACTAACATTATATGAGAATTTGTGAAAGCATGGTGAACAGATTACAAATTAGTGTGCTCTAAGATTAAAATTATATTTGTATTAAAAATATATTCCATTGATATTCACGAGAAATAAACACTATAGTGGCTGATTTGGATGTTCAGTATTGTCATATTATTAAAATATGCAATACTCTTAAGAAATGTGTTATTGATACAATTAAATCTATTTGGGGGTTCAATAAAAAGAATAAATATAACTCATTTTCTGACAATGATCTTATTATTAGTGACTTAATTTAAAAAAAACATGAATCATTTTCTGCTTGACAGATTAACAGATTCAATGTGGAAATTCCAAAAAAAATTAAATATTTGAAGACTGAAGTTCAATAATTGACTAGAAATTTTGAAAGTGATGGTGGATTATGACTGCAACAAGGATACTGGCATCCTCTAATCATATTATTCTAGATTTTTTTGATGCATTGAACACAACATTATATATATATATATATATCCAAATAAAGATACATTTCAAAAAATATTTGATGCATTGAACACAACATTATATATATATATATATATCCAAATAAAGATACATTTCAAAAAATATTATATACTGACTATTTAGAATACAAATAATTAATGCATACTAAATTAAGTTTGATGTCCAGTAGTCTTTCCAAAATTTATGTAATATTCAAATCAATATATATATATTGTAACGGTATATAAATATGCCGTTACATTAATTTAAAATAAAATCTTAAAGTTCGCAAATAAAAATAAAATCTATTAAAAAAAAAAAACTAAACGCTAAAATTAAAATGTTTTGTTAAACGTATATATTTGCACAGATTCAAAACTTTAAAAATATTTTTTAAAAAAAAAAACAAATAAATAAGTATTTGAACGTACTTTTTTATAAAAAAGTACAAGATTTAAAGATAAGATATTTTTGTAGATGGAAATGATTGTTTATTAATTATCCAAAAGCTGTGTAATTAAATAGTCAAATCAAAAATAGATAAGAGAATAAAGAGATTTTAGTTTGACCAATGGAAGCAAATAAAGGCCCGGACCATAACAAAAAAATGGAACAGTGATGTTTTTGTTTGTGAAATCCATAGGAGGACTATAAAAAGAAAAATATTGAGTTCCAGACAGTTTTTTTTTCAACTTGATTTGGTAAGAAGAACGACAAGACGCACTTGTCATTCTCTATCACTTATTTAAAAAATGAAAAGACTGTGATACCAGAATGGAACCAGCTAATGCCACCTCCAGAACATTATCTTCCAATGGAGACGTCGTGGGAATTAAAAAATAGGAACCTGGACTCTTCTACAATAAGCTATACAAACTGAAAAATTGTTAAAATCATAAAATTAATTAAGAACTTTCGGCAAGAGATGACAAATTAATAAACAAGCCAACTTAAATGTTAAAATGGACTCTTATCTCACTTTTGTAAGTTTTTAGATCAAATTAATAATGTTTAAATTTATATGTTTTGTGTTGATAAACATCATTTCCATTTTTTTTTCCTTATTGTATAAATTATTTAAATGCATGTAATTTAAATTGGGTATAGACATTGCTGGATTCATTAATGGTTAATTGTGTTGCTGTTTTATATTCAATTGGAATTTATAGGTCATTGGTGTCATTGTGGCATCTTATGTTATATGCTACTGGGCTTCTTGTATTCCCTCTCAATTGATGTTATCAATGACTTTGTATTTTGATCGGTTATGTTTATTCTGGAACATTTTAACCATGGAATCTATGCAGCTGATCTATACTTGACATTATAAAACAAACTGTATAAAATTTATCTGTGTGAATGTATTTAAATGTTAAATTTAAGTTGGGCATGAATGGCTATATAGATTTGTAAAGTTATATATATATATATATATAGTTTAAGAGAGGGTAATCTTAGGTTATTCATTTCATAGTTGAATTAGCTCAATGGATTGGATATATTTGTGTAATTAGTAGATGTAGTATGAGATCCACTATGGGCAGGATTGCATATATATGCCACACACCTTCTGTTTGCCTATGGATGGGTTTTTCTGTTGGCAAAGGACCGCAGTCCATTCCTATGGAGTTTTTTGTTTATTGTTTTACTCGCCAACAGATGTAGCATTCCTGTTGGTGGAGAGACAATGTCTTCTCTAACTCTACTTACTGTTCAGATGTACATTCCTGACAGTATAGTATTTTGTGTTGTTGTATTTTCATGCTACATTGAATACATAAATGTATCAGATGGATTGGCACTGGTTTGACTGCAAACTTTTGGCCTTAGGTTAAATAAGGGAAAGAATATTTTCTTTTCAAATGCAGATCTATGTAGTCTATTCATACTCGACTCACTAAATAAATATTAAACTCATTATTGCAATCTATTTAAATGTAAACTTAAAGATTAATATAAAAATCTAAAATGTTAAACTTATTCCTCAAATTAAAATGATTTTATATGTGCGTAAATAAATATTTTTATGTGTTAATTTCTGGCAGTGGCTTTTATGTTTTTATAAATATACAAATTAAACAAGTTATTTCTTATCTCTGCATCTCCAATGAGCTAGTGATTTGGGCTAACGATCTGAATATTTAAATAAAGTGGAATCTTAACAGCGCGTATCTGCCTACTTTATAAATTTTTCTAGGTTCAAATGCCTAGATGGCGTCCTGGTAGTGCAGAATGCGGTTAGATTTGATCTTCACTTTCTTTTGGATCGTTATAACATATTAAAGGTAAAAGTATAATACCCATTATAAAAAATATTATATGTAATATGTAAACAAACATTTTAACATTAAATTGTTTGTTTACACACACACACACACATATATATAATATTGAATTTCAAATAATCTTCTACATTTCACTTTTCAGCAAAAAAAAAACTTTTAATATTGATTACATTTTCGACTGTACCATGCAGTCTTCATCAGATCTACAAAATTTGAATACACATAAAAATACAACCATTAAAATACATTATTTTATATAAAATTATTAAATTCCTATCAAACTTTTAATTTTTTTTTAAAAAAATTAAAACTTTTTCAATTCATATATCATTAACATATTAACCATCCTATTTTATATTCTTTTAAAATCTTTTTATCCTCTTTTTTTATAACACATGCCTATACATATAACTTTAATACATATAATATTTACATTATAAAATAATTTTAATTACACTATTCCAAAAAAAAATTTTAATCACTATCAATATAATCTTACTTTATCTTTTATTCTAACTAAATACTTATTTCCATTCATTTTACCTTCTTAATTATTTTATATAAAATTTTCTTAGCTTAATCTATTCTTTCAACTGTCTCTATCCTCCATTTTACTCTTGTAATTCAACTTCCTTTTTAACCTCTCTTTAATATTATATCCTACAGCTTCCTCTATTAACTATTCTTATTACTATTAATATTTTTTACTATTTTTATCACACCCAAAAAACAACTTTTTTTTCTTATACTATTATTTTCTTTATGCTATTATTGTTTTTTGTTTTTACCCATCTCCCATTTTTATTAAGATTTGGTTTAATTTTTTATAAATATTACTTCCTTTATTTTTCTATCCCTTATTTTATCTGCATTATCACACACCCCCAAATAACTTTCTTATTCTCTTATACTATTATTTCCTTTTATGCTATTATTGTTTTTACCCTTCCCCCATTTTTATTAAGATTTGGTGTAATTTTCTTTATAAATATTGCTTCCTTTATTTTTCTATCCCTTATTTTATCTGTATAACTAATCATTCTAATGCTCTCTTTCCCAATATTATAACCTGTTTCTATAATATGCATATATATTGATGACCTTTTATCATATTTATGCTGTACCAACCTAGTATATATAGATTTTTTTGTTTTACCCACATACTTATTTCTAATTCTTTTATCTTTACATATTTTACATTATATTTCATACACCCCATTAATATTTCTTCTCTCCTCATTAATATATTTATTATCTAATATGTCCATCACATTCTTTCTTTTTCTATTCACTATTCTATACCTTATAGTATTCTTAACAGTTTTATTAATTGTTCTAATAATTCTATTTATCCCATTAACTACTCTATTATCATGAGTTTTAATTCCTATATACTTCTCTTCATTATCTTTCTTTTTACAACTTTTCTACATTTTTTTTCTTCCTCTTTAAATTTCTCTTCTATTCTTTCTATATTTTTTCTTAACACTTCTTCTGGAAAATCACTATTCTTAAAATTTTCAACTACCCTCCCTACCTCCTTATCATAATCTTCTTTTTTACTACAATAACTAATATCCCTATGCATCCTTGAATTTATGTAATCAATTTTATACCTATTATCAATATTAGACCTCCAATTCACAATATTATTATTACCTATTTTTCTATACACTTCTGTCTCCAATTTACATCTTCCCTTAACATATTCTTTCCTTATTAATATATCTAAATATGCTAATTTATTCTTCTTTTTTCATTCTACTATAAATTTTAACTTTTTGTCCACCTTGTTAATTTTATCTATATATTTTTTAATTTGCCATTCACTTTTATTAAATATTAATAAATAATCATCAACATTTCTCTTAATCATTTCTGGTGCACATTCATCCTCTATCATTACTTCCTCCATTTCCTGCATATACATATCACTCAAAACCCCAATCAATGCATCTCCTATCGATAACCCTTCTTTTTGCTTATAATTCCTCCATTAAACTCAAATGTCAAATTTTTACAGCACATCTCCATTAAATTCTTTAACTTATCTATAGGTATCTCTAACTTTTTTTCCTTATCATTATTATACTTATTTATTGCTATTCTAATTGTCTTTTCTACATTAATATTCATATACATGGAAACTACATCTATTTTTACCAATGTTAATTTATAATTACTATACTCATTTGCTTTTCTTTTAATCTTTTTAACCAATTCCTTATTATTCTTAATATATGTCTGACTATTTTTATTCACATATTTCTTATAAATATTCCCTAACCACTTTGATACTTTATCATAATATGCCCCTTTTCCATTAATTACTAGCCTTAAAGGTATTCCTTCTTTATGAATCTTTGGTGCAACATAAATCTTTGCTACTTCACATTCTTTACTTACTATTTCTCCCAATACCCTTCTATCTATTATTCCTTTATTATACAAACCTTTAACCATCTCATAATTTTTTTTATTAATAGTCTTAGTATCATCTTTTTTTATCTTTATAAAAAATTCTTCTTTTAACATTCTCTTCATTTTCCTAACATACTCTTTTTTTTCCATCATTACTAACTTGCTACCCTTATCTGATTTTATAAAAATAATATCCTATCCATACTTCTTTTTTTTTATTTTTCTAACTTTTTCTATTCTAATCCTTTCTTTATCCCTAAAATGATTAGCCTTTTAATTTTCATTTTATATATCATACTATTCACCTCTTCTCTCAACCTTTCAATCCCCCTTTTATCATCCCTGCTTATAATATTATATATCTCTTTATTTTCGTAATAATATATTCTATATTTCTCCTCCAAATACTTTTGCACTATTTTTTCCATTACCACCTGTATCTCCAGTATATCTTTTTTATCATTACTATCTCCATATGGCACAAATTTTAATCCTTTGTGTATTGCTTTTAATTCTTCTTCTTTTAATTGTATTGATGTTAAATTACTTATATTACTTCCTTCTTCTTTTTTTCTTTCTTCTATTCTTCATCCTTACTTCTTCTTCCTTCCATTAATTTAACCATTTTTGTTAGATGTCTTATTCTGGTCTTATCATTAATGAATTTTTTTTTCTTTTTATACAAATTCTCAAAAATCTTTTCTTCTTTATTAGTAATTCTATTAACCAACTTCTTTTCTAATTCCATAACTTCTTTACATATCCCTTTTTAATTTCTATATCCATTCCTTATATATTTCTCCATACCCCTTATCATATAACATTTGTTCTTTATACTATTCCTCAACTTCTTCATTTTTACAAAATTTGGTATAACATTATTATTTATACACTCTTTTATAAAACAAATATTATTTTTAACATTATTCAATCTTATCAACAATCTCCATCTTTTATTTATAATCTTAGAAACTTCTTCTCCTTCCATTATCTTAATATAGTTCATAAACATTTTAATATTATTCACTTTCATTATATATATATATATATATATATATATATATATATATATATATATATATATATATATATATATATATATATATATATATATATATATATATATATATTGTCTGAAGGTTTGTGATGATGGTGTATTATTAGATGTAATATGTTGGAGTATTTCCATCATTTATCAGAAAATGTTGTTGAATATATAAAAAAATTAAACTTTATTTAAACATTTCAAATACAAACAACTTGTTAGTAATAACACAAATAGACAATACAGGTTAGTACTTATCCAATGTTTTGAATAGTATTATTTACCACTCTTCTTCAGGAATTTCTGACCTATGTGAACAGTGACAATATTCACTTAGAAGTTGAACTTGCACCAATTTCTAAGTGAATATTGTCACTGTGCACATAGACCATAAACACCTGTAGAAGAATGAAGAATAATACTATTCAAAATATTGGATAATTACTAACCTGTGTTGTCTAGTTGTATGTTATTACTAACAAGTTGTTTGTATTTAAAAAGTTGAAATAAAGTTTAAATTTTTGTATACATTCAACGTTCATTCATAGATGATGGGTATAGTCCAACATATTACATCTAGTATATATATGATTTTAATTATATATATATATATATATATATATATATATATATATATATATATATATATATATATATATATATATATATATATATATATATATATATATATATATATAAATTAAGTTTGATGTCTGAATTCATACCAAACACATGTAATGATTAAATCAATCTATATCAAAATATAGTAAAATTCACATAAATTATGTTATTTTTAGAAGTACTTTTAATTCTACATACTGTAGTCTTTATCAGCTATATAATATTGAATAATCAAAACGAGACAACCTTTCACAATCATCAAATGTTAATAAATTGGCAATCATCAAATGTTAAAATAACAGAATTGTGAGAATCTGAACTGAACTATGCCTATTGTGAACTATGGGGATTGCAAACTATGGATATTGTGAGAGGTTGTCTTCTTTAGATTATTCAATGTTATATAACTGATAAAGACTACAAGATGTATAGTCGAAAGTACTTCTAAAAATAAATAAATTTATGTAAATTTTACTGTATTTTGATATAGATTGAATTGATTACACACACACACACACACACACATATTGTACCGGTCGGTTTCGTCTGTTCATATATATATATATATATATATATATATATATATATATGTAAAAAATCAAAACTGTCTAACACTATACTAGCAAAAATAAAAATGCAAAACCATAAAACAATACACTACTAGATTAAATTTTAAAAATTTTACCAAAATCCTTACACAACCATGGTTTCATCTACTACAAATAGACCTTCTCAAGTGAATATATATATATATATATATATGGATGGCTTGTGTGACCAAGTCGAAACGTCAGTATATTGATATTAAAAGTTTTTAACACGGATGAACCCGCAAAATATGTATTTTATATATTTAACCTGTGCAAATCTTCGTTTTAACAAATATATATTAAAAGCATAAAGCTAAACTAATCAATAACTAATCAAAATTATCCCAAATTCAGAACTCAAACAAACTATCCAAAAAATTAAACTCGAAAACATTACCAGTGGTTTCAATGCTATAAGCAGACTTCTCAAGTGTAAAGAACTACAAAATAACATGTTTATACAAAACATTACCCACAATCAACTTACCTCCCATACACCCTTAATATTAAAGTAACTTTTGAAAAAGTTAATTGCTTCTGAATCATAAATTCTTAATCATAAATATTCTTTAATTCTTCTTTTTATTTAATTTCTCTCAAAGAAGAAAACCTTAGCTTCATAACATTAATAGTGGGACCTGCATTTTTTTCATGGATATTTAAACGAGAACTAAGATATGTATTTCTAATCCTACTTTTATGTATCTTTATTCTTTCATTTATGTTCAAACTACTCTGACCTATATAAATCTTCTTACAAATACAAAAAAAGGAAATTTTTGATAGAAGGACTATTTCTGGAGCAGTGTATATTATTCTTTTTTTTGTAAGAATATATATATATATATATATATATATATTCTATACATATAAATAACTCTGATATATATATATATATATATATATATATGTCAGAGTTGTTTGAACATAAATGAAAAAATAAAGATACATAAAAATGAGATTAGAAAAGGCAGGTCATACTATTAATTTTGATGAAGTTAAGGTTGTCTTTTTTGAGGGCAATGAAACAAAGAAAAAAGAGTCAAAAATATGTATTATTAAAAATTGACAATTCTGAAGCAATTAACTTATTCAACACTTCTATTAATATTAAGGTTGTATGGTAGGTTAGTGGAAATGTAGGTAGTTTTTGTTACAAATATGTTATTTTGTAGTTCTTTATAATCATGAAGTTTTATTGTCACAGTGAAACTACTAGTAGTGTTTCAGAGTTCATTTTTTGTCTAGTCTGGTTATGATTCAAATTTGAAATAATTTTATTATAAATATTGCAAGGAAATCAAACCATACATCACAGGACTTAGTTTAATAAGCTTGTACTACAAATGTTATATTGAGCATTAAATGCTCTTAACAAGCTTTTCTGAATATCCCTATCCCCAGACCAGTTTCTAGCTGCTGGCTATCATCAGAGAAGTACTAGGATATTCAGACATTAGATATAAAAATATCATCTTAAGCCCAGCATTTATTTAATAGTTACCTATTAAGTAGAAAATCTACAATTTTCAGATATCTATATGTTTTCTAATCCAGCAATATAACTTAAATAATCATATGGTACTGAACTAAGTTCAGATACACCATAAATTAATAATATTAACAATGTAACATTTCCAAAGT
Organism: Epiperipatus broadwayi; assembly: GCA_028023455.1. NCBI lineage: Eukaryota > Metazoa > Onychophora > Udeonychophora > Euonychophora > Peripatidae > Epiperipatus > Epiperipatus broadwayi. Next base: position 486,946 of record JAQFVV010006349.1, read on the forward strand.
CTTAAAAGCATAATTATAATTGCTAGAAAATCAAGTCATACATCACATGACTTAATTTAATAAGCTTGTTTTACAAATGTTATATAATGAATGGTAATACTTGTTAACAACTTTTCTGAATATCCATATTTCCTGACAGTTTTCTAGCTGCTGACTATCATCAATGATGTGCTAGGATATTCTTATATTAGATCTAAAAATATCAGTTGAAGTTCTGCGTTTATCTAATAGTTAAGTATTAATATGTGGTTCATCTGAACTTAGTTCAGTTACATATGTCTATTTAAGTTAGATAGCTGGATTTGAAGATATATAGATGTTATAAAACTGTAGATTTTCTACTTAATAGTTAACTATTTGGTAAACATTGGGCTTGAGCTGGTGTTTTATATTTAATGTCTAAATATCCTAGCACCCCACTGATGACTGCCAGCAGCTAGAAACAAGTCTGGGACTAGGAATATTGAAACAATCTTGTTAAAAGCTATCAACACCCATTCTATAACATTTGTATTAGAAGCATATTATATTAAGTCACATGATATATGACTTGATTTACTTGCAATTATAGTTTTGCTCTTGACACTTTGGCAAAGTTATATTGCTAAAGCTATTAATATATGATGTATCTGAATTTACTTTAGTCACATATGGCGATTTGAGTTAGTTGGATTTAAAGACAGATAGAGGACTAAAAATTTCAGGTTTTCTACTTAATATTTAACTATAATATAAATATTGACCATGAGCTGACATTTTTTAGATCTAATGACTGAATATTCTAGTGTCTTAGTGATGACAACCAGCAGTTACAAACCAGTCTGAGATAAAGATATTGGGAAAAGCTTAAGAGCTATAAATGCTCTTTTATATATATATATATATATATATATATATATATATATATATATATATATATATATATATATATATATATATATATATATATATATATATATATATATATATATATATATATATATATATATATAATCATGACTTCAGAAAAGGGTTTCTCTGAAATGTATTTTATGTAAACTTTGTATTGTCTGTTAACAATTTAAGCATTAGTTATTTTATATTGTCTTTAGTATCTTGTCAGTAGGGAAAACCTTATTCATTTTATAAATTATAACTATATATATATATATATATATATATATATATGATCAATAGATGGCGTTTTACCAAAAACACCATCAAGCATATGTTTGTTTACATAAACATCAGAGTAAGCATTCACTATCTCTATCATTAATTCCACCTTCAGATCATGATTTCAAGCTGATTTGCTATCATCAGTGAAGGGTAGGAATAAGAAACTAGATCTAAACACTAACTCTGAGCATTTATAAAACATTTTCTATTCAGCTTGCAAGCATGAATTTTTTAGACATGTAATGTCTTCAAAGTCAGCATAGCAAGCCAGATAGCTATATGAGTCTGATATCAGTTCAGTATCACCACATAGTAAAAGCCTCTGCAATATATATCATTGCAAGAAAACCTCAAAAGGTACATTTATGAAAAACAAAAAAAACAAGTTAAACTTGCTAATGCTTGTATTTATGATCAATAGATGGCATTTTACCAAAAACACCATCAAGCGTATGAATTAATGACAGAGATAGCGAATGCTTACTCTGACATTTATGTAAACATACATATGGTTTGATGGTGTTTTTGGTAAAATGCCATCTATTGATCATAAATACAAGCGTTAGCAAGTTTAACTTGTTTTTTTTTTCATAATGTACCTTTTGAGGTTTTCTTGCAATGATCTGAAAGTGGAATTAACGATAGAGATAGTGAATGCTTACTCTGACATTTTACGTAAACAAACATACGTTTGATGGTGTTTTTGATAAAATGCCATCTATTGATCATAAATACAAGTGTTAGCAAGTTTAACTTGTTTTTTTCATATATATATATATATATATATATATATTGATCAGGTAGAAACTGCACAAGCTCTGAATATAGATGTCCTAATTCTCGATGTATAAGAAAGTCAAATGTGTGTGATTCTGTATGTGACTGTGGATTACTGTGTGAAGATGAACAAGACTGTAAAAAGTACTCTAATTTTGAAAAAGGTAAGTTTTTCAATTACTTCAATATCAAAGTACTTTTAGTTTTATAGATATATTAGTATTTGTAGAAAAATTACAAACGTTTTTTTCATGATTTCTATTAGTTTACCTAAGTTTTCACAGATATATTTAACTCTTAAATAATATTTTTTTCTATTACAAAATTGTTAATTGTAAATAAAAGTATATAATATAATGTATATGTTTTATTGCTATTAAAATATTTTGAAACTAATATCGAAAAATTTCAAGATTGTACAAATTATTTTCTAGAACTAAAAGCAATAGTTATTTGATATACCAAAAGATAAAAAAAAAACAAATGGAAGTATTACTAAAATGATTCATGTGTTTATTTCATTTAGATTCCATAGTTAATTTAATTGGAACTAAACTATATTTTACGGTTTTTGGATGTAGCATGCACCATCTTTTGTTCAATTTTGGTCACAATTTCTTTATTTTAGGCTTATTTTATAGGAAATTCGAAATTTAAAATTGTAGTTCTAAAAACATCCGCATATAGCATTATATTTTGGGATAAAATCAATTTTCTTTGCTGGCTCCTGAGGCACAGAATAATCTCTTTTCTCATATTGGATGCCTTCCAAATCTTCAAATTGTCTTGTAGGTGTTTCTAAATGACAAATTCAGAAACTAGACGAAGATGTTCTACACATTCATAATTGATTTTGATGTAAATAATTATATTTATTGTAATTTTTTACATTCATAAATAATATTTTACATTACTTTATCAAAATATAAAGTTTGATTCGAAAAATTTTAAATATTACAAGAAAAATACATTTGTGAATATAATCATTTTTGAAAACAGTTCTTTATACCTAGTGACTCTAATTTGATTAATAGGCTTTCTAAATAAATAAAAATAAAATATTTTAAGCATTTGTATTTTGAAGTAAATAATTATATCTATCATAATTTTTTACATTCATAAATAAGATTTTACATTATTTTATCAAAATATAAAGTTTGATTCAAAATTTTTTAAATATTACAAGAAAAATATGTTTGTGAATATAATCATTTTTGAAAACAGTTATTTATACCTAGCAACTCTAATTTGAAAAGTAAATTATTTTGACATTTAGAAAACGAATAATGACAACAATGATTGGGTGAAATATAATTCTTTTGTTTTACCACTGGCTATTTTTTAAACGTTTTTTCTTATATTTTTCTTCAGTTATTAACATTATTTTTAATTTTTTGTTATAATTAACCAATTTGAATCTAAATTTATTTAATTTTTAGAAGCTGAGTTAAAAAAATGTATTTTAGATTAATATGTTAACAATAGAAACTGGCTGGAAATGAAACAGACGAATAAATTTGTTCTCAGATTTAAGTAGTGGACCAATACAAAAATTAGACAAAGATTAACTCTGTTAAATAAGTTGAAATTAATTAATGACTAATAAATTGTACATATTTCTTTTATTGTTATGACTTTTGTTAGAAGTAAAAAACTTTTCTTTTTTCTATTCATAAAATTGACCAATGAAGATAGACCTTCATGCTCTCAAAATCTCTTATCACTATAAAAACCGTACTAGAATTTATTTTCAGTCTTACTAGAAGATAACAGTGAACATTCAACAATTACCACAATATTTTTATAAATAGTATACTGCAGTTTATTATATTCAAGATTAGTTTTATTTCTGGTTCCCAGCTCAATGTTCTTGTTATATTTCTTTTTGTCATTTTTACACCCAAAATATGCTTATACGAGTGAATGTGGAGAGCAAATTTTATTTCTAATAATAGTAGTCTACCTTTTTTTCTAACATTGACATAATGGCACAATAATTTAAATAATATTATTACTAAAAATATCAAACTACACATGATTAAAAGTTCAAAATCCAATATAATAATATATTTTACTTAAAAGAGAAACACAAGTATATACAATGACTATTTAGAAGAAGTTTCTTTATAATATACTTATCATTTATTATATCAACATATTTCTCATCTTAAAGCCACTGTTTTCTATGCATTTTTATTACAGAAATTCAGAATACTCTCTCTCTCATTATGGATACATTTCATGAATAATATTCACTTATCAGGTAATGTAGAATTATCTCCATGTCCATGTATATTTTTTACTATTTTTCATGACATCATCCTTTTGCAAATTAAAGATTGGTTTCTATTAGTTTTTAATGCTTTATGCAAGGATGGATACTTTTTGTGCTGCAGAGAGATTTTAATTGTTTTCTTTATATATTTACTCTTCAAATCATCCTGATTATTCTCCATCTCATGTTCATAAATTTAAACTATCATCCCTAATATATTTTTGAACATTAACAATCTATATACTTAATAATATAACTACCACTCATTGATTAATTTTTAAACAATTGTTTCATCAACAATATCTGTTTAACTATTATCTTTATCCAGTTTATATACAGATTACCAATATTCTTTTTCTACTAGTTTATTCATGATTACCATAAACATTTATATATATATATATATATATATATATATATAAATGTTTATGGTATATCATGTAATAAACTAGTTATATATATATATGATTACCATAAACATTTATATATATATTATAACCGTTTGTTACAGGTTGTGCTGTTTGTAATGGTTCTAACCGATGTATTTCTCAAGAATATATATGCAATGGAGAAAGTGATTGCCTTTGGAGTAATCCAGGTGCAGATGAAATGGGTTGTTGTAAGTTATAAAATATCACATTAGCACATACATACTATATCACAAACACATGTAAAATATATAAGCAAACTAACACTCTATTTATGACTGTTATTTACGTTATCATATTGTTCACTATCATCTTTAAAACTTTACCTACAAAAATATAGTCCTAATAATTAATTATTTACAAATGTAAATTAAAAGCTCATATAGTAGCATTTTATTATGTACATATTTTAAAATAATTTTATAAAAAACGTGTACGTATATATATATATATATTAAACTACTCCTAAAGCAGCGTTTGCAATTATAAAAAAAATGTCAAAAATAAATAAATAAACTTCTTGGCGGGCTATTTGAAGTTCACATTAAATATTTTTGTCTATTTAACATAAACAACACATTCGAAAAATAACACTTTTATAGCTATAAATATATTTATTAAGAGACATTAATATTTTTTTTATTTAAATCATTATTTCTAAAAATTTATTATATAGAATTTTGGTAAATACAGCAATACAAATAATTTATTTTTAAATTACTAAATGTTATTTATAAAAATTTTGTATTTTGTGTTTTTTTTATTTTATAGATCTCTGAAAAAGCAATTTTACACTTTGACAAACACAAAAAGTTGCATGTATGTATATACTAATTAGGTTAACATCTTGATGCTGGATTATTGAGCATAAGAAATACTAAACACATCCAAAGCACAAGATAACATTTTTAAAACGATAAGAAAAAAACGCTTTATCATTTTCGCCTTTATAAATGAATATAGGTAAAAAAGTTTAATATGGTCCTTTTTTATCTTTTAAAGGCTCTATTTTGTACTTAGGATTGAGTATTCATTTTCTCCGGTTGGTATATCTAATTAATATATAATACCAATTGCCTGGAAAATTATATGTATATTGTAAGAGTGTACAAGTAGGATAGATGAGAGAATGTTATTGGTTTGATAACACCTCATGAATTGCAGCTTCCAAATTGTTACTGTATATATATATATATATATATATATATATACAGTAACAAGATCGGCTGAGTATTCCCATATATATATATATATATATATATATATATATATGGGAATAAGAGAGAAAGAATAAGTTGATTTTTTAAATATTATGTATGAAAATTCTCTTATTCAAATGTATTGTCAGTCTTTTATACCCAGATTATAATTGTACAAGAAATGGAAATCAATAAATCTTACTAGTTGTCTGTAAAACTCTAATAATAATTAAAATGGGAAAGTGTCAGCCTTTGATATGATATTCCACAACTAAACAATCCAAATTTAAGAATAATTAAAAGAATATGTTCAGTTTGTATTATCTCTCTATACTTTAATTGCTTACTTTCATACTTTAGCATTAAAATTCAGTAATGAGACTTGATCACATGCTAAATATAAAATAGAAACAAGGAGAATACTTTATTTAATCTAAACTATATTTATTAACCAACTCAATATAAATAATTTATTTAGTATTTCAATATGTTGATTTTAAATACTATAGCTGTTTATTGAGGTTTGTACACATAATCAGTAGCATTTCAATGTTCTCAGGGTAAAATAATTATATTATCAAAATCAAATATTGCACTATGACCCACACATATAGATAAGTCATGTGATTTCAAAATAATAAAAAAGTTATACAAAGTCACTTTAAATAAAAAAAAAGGTTCATATTTTATTTATGATATGTACTTTATCTTTTTTTATTTTAAATTCGCAACAATAACATAAAGTAACAGAACAATAACATCTATTCCATTTCTTAAGTTCTCAACTGATTTCTATGAAACTCAATGTTGAGAGACAATTGATGATATGTTTCTTTTAAATCACATTTATGTTCTAAGACTAAATAAAACATGATGATGATGAAGATAAAAGAAAAATCAAGGAGGGATATTTTATTGTCAGTGATAACAATGCCATCAATAGATGAGACACATGTTTTTCTATCTCAAGAAAATGGACATATTAATTTGCATTCGCATTTGCATATTTTATTAGTTAGCAACTTTACAGCAATAGTTTATAACTTATTTTGGCCATGAAAATGAGGAAAAACCTCGAAAGTGCTTGGCCTATATTGATTTGATTTGGTTGTTTTGGTTCTTACAGATTCTTCAGCAGGTTAAATTGCTTTTATATGTTAATAATAATAATAATAATAATAATAATAATAATAATAATAATAATAATAATAATAATAATAATAATAATAATAATAATAATAATAATTATTATTATTATTATTATTATTATTATTATTATTATTATTATTATTATTATTGTTGTTGTTGTTGTTGTTGTTGCTAAAATAGGTTTAGATCACAGATTTCTTCTTTGTGTGGAATTACATTAACTCCTCAATTTAAAAAATAATGACAAAATTCTCTTCAGACTATACTAAATATATCAGTCTTTTTCTAAACTACATTTCCCTATTCTAGGCTAACTTAAATACAAATAATCTCTTAATGTAATCCCCTTTATTTAATGAACAAACTTTTAATATAGAAAAAAAAACACTGCTCCATTACTTTACATCATGTTTCACTTCATAAAGTATGATAGGGATTTTATCATCATTTTATAATGGCTCTGAAAGATAACTTTTTATAATAAATGATTATAAACATGATATGATTATGTGTATATAAATTCACATATAAAATATTATAATAGCAAAATATATCTCGTGATTACTGAAAGACTACCAGTCATATACAAGTCAAATATATTTCTGTAACAATAAGCATACCAAATTTGTTTAACATTAAAAATAATCTTCAAATTAACATAAATAATGATAAAAAATTATCTAATACATTTATATTATATTATATAGGCATTTGCTATATTCATTATATTTATGTGTTCTGCTAAGAAAGTAACAATAATACATGTTAAGGAGCTCTAATCTTTCTTGAAATACTAAAAAAAGGATGAAATTAACAAATGTGTATACATTTCAATTATAAACTTTAATTATACTTCATTAAACTTCTATAATTTCTTAGTTTTTATTAATAAGACAAGTTATTTAAAAAATCTTTGTTTGATCTTGTCTTGACTTTATTAATATGCTAAGGAAGACTTCCATTTTTAAATGGGTGATTTTTTTTAATTTTACACATCAGGTTGAGATGGATTGATAAAGGAGATCAAAGTTACTTTTAGTTTTCCCATCATGATATATATCTCTATTATTTGGGAAAGAAAGGTAATTGCCTAATACATATTTTACAGATGAATGCCTGTTAATGATCCTTTATTTGATAAAAGTGAGTGGATATAGGCAAACATAGATTAAGATCTCATTTAGTGATGCCGTAAATATTGTTCTGCATATTTGTGCTTCACCTGTTGCTAATTACATAACTACTAACATGGGCTTGAATCCAACCCACATGTAATTAGCACCAGTAACTAGCAATAGATGATAGCACACACACACACACACACACACACATATATATATATATATATATATATATAGCATATATATATATATATATATATATATATATATGCACACAAATCTAAATGAATCTCTACTAAATTTTCAATATTTATGGTAAATTAATTATAAAAATGGATATTTGTTTTTTTTTTAAATATCAAAAAAAAAATTTCTTTATGCCCATTTAATTCATGTATGTATGTATGTATATGTAGGATACATAAATAACCTTATATATTGCAAATAAAAAATGTATAATTTATACAAAATAAAATCGACATTTAAAAGTCACACAGTGCAATCCGTAGATCTTCACATTTTAGTGAGTCATTGTATCATTCTAAGAGAATGTATAAAATGTTACCAAAGATTCTTTAATTAAATTTTACTTTGCTAATTGATGGGTCTTTCCATACAATATGTGGAAATATATGTCAATTTAGTTAAATTTTGCTTTTCTATTGATCGATCTTTCCATACCATGTATGAAAATTTAGGTTAATTTAAGATATAACCAAGCATACTGCGTTTGAAACAATGGCTGGTCAGAAATTTGATCAGATTTAATGTAATGGAAACAAAAAACTATGTCCTGTTTTTAGATATGTGTGAAATAAATAAAATATCTTGCCTCAAGACAGCTTTCTTTAAATAGTTGCATTAAATATAAATAATTACATTTTCATGCCATTGAGATGCTTGTTCTAAATCTTATCTAAGAGTGCTTTCATACTTACTGTCTGTTTAATTGGTAAAATAAGTAATGTCAGAGTAAAGGAAGTAACTGTTTGATTTCCCATACCTCTGGAACTTTCATCTCCCACTCATGATGCCAAAGCCTGAAACAACAGGGCCAAATTTATCAAATTGTTCAAAGAAGATGCTTGCCCATAAGTGAATTTTAAATCTCTATTGATTCCTGTTTCCATCCAATCCAGTCTCTGATCATGAACTGCCAATTATCTGCATCATCTTAACAAGTTGTCCAAGATAAAAAGTCTACATTGCTGTCAACTAGTGAACTCTTAATTAATCTAACTTTTATTTAAAATTATACTGTAATTCTTTTCTTATTATATTTATTTTTTAAAACCCACTTTGTATAATGCTCAATAATGTCTATACAATTTATTTTATTGCTGTGTAATATCTTCTTAAATTTTGTTGTGGCAATTTAGATTGGATTTCATTTTTCTCTTAAGTTGTTATTTCAATTTATTTTTTATATGCCAAGTCGGTATCCAAACCAGTGAATAAATTTAATCCCCATGACCATGGTCTTCTTCTATTAAATTGTTGGAGATATAAATTTCTTTAAAGTTAATTAGTGTAAACAAGATTGTTTTTATAGCATTTGTTTTATATAATGATGTTCACTCTTAAATGGCAGGTAATGTTTTAAAGCCTGTACTCAGCTGCCCTAATTGATTATAAAATAATCATTAAAATATGTTTACCAATTTATTAATTAAATCTCACCAGAAGTGAGTTTAATATTTAATGTATCATCTGCCTATGTGTGATATATGATTTTATTTTGTAATTATGCTAAACTACATGGGCATTGATCACTTACAGAAATGTAAGGATATATTTTAGAAGTGTAGGAGAAAGCAATTTGTTTCCTTTTAGTTTTAGTCTCTGAACCATTGTACATTTTATTAGTTATTAGTAAATTGCACCAGAGATGGTTTGTGTTTAGGCATTCCATTACACCAGAGAGCTTATTATTTTAAACAGATATTAACTAATTTGTCATAGTCATTAGTAACACAAACCATCTATGCTTAGGTGTTATAAAGGTATCATTAAATATTTATTATTTTTTTTGCTTTGCCATGCACCTTGGGATCTTTGGAATTCTGGAACCCACTCTTCATTATTCCCTCAAAGTATATGTTCCTACTGGGATCAAATCCAGGAACTTCTAATGTATAAGTATATGGGAAAATATGGATAAACTGTCCAAAGATGCTAGCTTGCATCATTATTTTTCAGAGATATGTACTTGACCATCATGCATATACATTCTGACTTTTGTGCCACTATTATTAAGATATATGTCCTTGGCCATCATACAGGCACACTCTATTGTGCAAATATGTCAAAGCCACCCAAGAGCATCTTAATGATCACAGTCTTGTATGTGATTGTAAATTATAATGTAATCCCATCTTTATTATTATTGCTTTATTTATAAACCTGCAATGCTCTCTGTCAGCCATAATCATATGTTGTTCCTACCCATTCTATTTAATTTTCTAGGTCAGATTATGTAATTACAGCTTTTTTTAGGCTGAACCATCATATTCCCAAACATTTGAGTGATTTCCCAAATCTAGGAGACATGTGACCATGTATGCTCTTAAAATCACACATCATAAACTCTTACTTATATGTATAATGTTATAATAAAATCCATTAGTGTGAATTTGTAATATTTTACATGAAGATTAAGCTACAATGTATTATTAATTATCTATAACCTTGGCATATTAACTACACCACCCGATTTTATATTTATATATTAACCGCACCAACAAATTTTATATTTATATATTAACCACACCAACCAATTTTAGATGTATATATTAACCACACCAATCAATTTTGTGTTGATATATTAATCACACAAAATCAAATTTATATATTCACAGGACTATAATATATAAAGCAAATATGTATGTTTATTTGTTTAACTTATAATAATATTGTATAGACATTCTACACAAATATTTTGTTTCACTTATAATCATTAAAATACGATTTCATCATTTAATAAATTTATTAGATCATTTCTCTGTATTATAGTATTTGTCATTTATTGCCCAAATATAGAGTATTAGTTATTGACTGAGTTATGCCACTCCCTAACTGAATGAGTTTTATTTAGTCATCATCATCAACCATTATCAATCCACTGCAGAATGTAGGTCTCTCCAAGTTTAATCCATCTTTTCCGATCTTTAGCTTCACTTCTCCACATCACCCCTGCACACTTTCTTATTTCATCCATCCATCTCAAATGTGGGCTCTTTCTGGATCTTTTACAAACTTTTGGAATCCAGTTTAAAATTTTAATTGTCCATCTATTATCATCTCTTCTAGCAATATGTCCAATCCAACTCCACTTCAATCTTTTAATTTTGTCAATGAGGTCAGTAACACCTGTTTATTTTCTTACCCATACATTACGTTTTCGATCTCTTCTTGTTACTCCCAACATACATCACTCCAATACTTCTTTGAGGGGTCTGAAGTCTCTGTATTGCTCTTCTATTAAGTGTACAAGTTTCAGATCCATAAGTAAGAACTGGTAAAACACATTTGTTAAAAACCTTCCTTTTCAAACACATAGGCATATTTCCTTTTAGTATCAAGTTATTTCTACCAAAAGCACTCCAACCAAGTTTAATTTCCTCCATTATGTTTTCATCTGTATTAATAATCTGACCAAAGTATTTGTAACTGTTAACTTCTTCTAATTCATCATAATCAATCTTTATTTTCATATTTTGAGCAAATCGATTAAACATTACTTTAGTCTTTTTAACATTTATCTTTAGTCCTACTTTCCCACTTTCATCAGATAACTCCTGCAACATTTTCTGCAGCTCTGAAGCATTATTTTCAAAAACAACTACATCATCTCCGAAATCTAAATGACTTAAATAATCTCCATTTACTTTCACTTCTTTAGTTTTCCATTTTAATCCACAAAATACTTCTTGCAGCACTGCTATAAAAAGTTTTGGAGATATGGAGTCACCTTGTCTTACACCCTTTTCAATGTTGACTTTCCCAGTATTATTATGTAATCTAATTGTTGCTGTTGCATTTTTATAAATATTCTTTAAAATATGACAATATTCTGTATCTATACCTTGATGGTCCAATGCTTTAATAACTGAAGAAATGTTTATACAATCAAAAGCCTTTTCATATTCTACAAATCCAAAACATAATGACAACTCATATTCATTTGTCCTTTCTATAACTTCACTCAATACGTGAATTTGATCTACTGTACTAAAACCACTTTTAAATCCAGCTTGTTCTCTTGGTTGGTAGAAATTCAATGTTCTCTGTAGACGAGTTGTTATTATCTTGGTAAAAATTTTATATAAAACTGATAAAAGGCTGATAGGTCTGTAATTTCTAATATCTTCTTTATCGCCCTTTTTAAATATTAATATTATTACTGCATTCTTCCAATCATCCTGTACATATTTATCATTTAGACATTTGGTATATAACTTTGCTAAAAAAAATTATATTTCTTCACCTGCTTCTTTTAATATATCAATTATAATTCCATGATTTCCTGGAGCCTTTTCTTTCTTCATAAATTTAATTGCATGTTTCACTTCTTCATTTAAAATTCTGGGCAATTTGGAAGATGTAATAGATACAGGAGGTACTTGTTCTTTATTACTATATAATTCTTGATAAAAATATTCTACCAATTTCATGGTGTCATCTCTCTTTTTAGTAATAATACCATTTTTTTTTCTTATTGCAGATATAAATTTCCTACCAGGACCAAACTGTTGTTTAACATTCTTGAGACTGTTATTCTCTTCTAAGCTTTCCATGCTAGTTCACAGTTATACTTTTTTATATCATTTTCAACTCTTTTCTGCACCATTTTACAAAATTCGAGATATTCAATTCTTTTTAATACATCATTTTTGTATATCTTTATATTTCTTCTTTTCTTCATAAATTCTCTAGTCTCAGTAGAAATTTTTTTAGTCAATTGCTGCTTTTTTCCAACAGCTATCTTTGTTGCAGTTTTTGTATCAGTTATTTTCATATTAATTTCATTCAAATCTGAATCATGCTCAAAATCTACTAATACTTGAAGCCGATTTGTAAGTTCTAATTTAAATTCATTAGAATGTTTTTGAAGATTAGGAATATCAACCGTAAATATTGTTTTTTTTTAATAATTTTTGTCTCTCTAGTTTTACATTAACACATATCTTACACCTTACTAATTGATGACCACTTCCTGTGTTAAATTTATTAAAAACATTACAATCTTGAAATATGTATTACTTGTTAGTCAAAATATAATCCAATTCTGCTGTACCTTCATTTGATGCCCCCATGTCCATTTTCTTTTAACATTTTTCTCAAAAAAAGAATTCATAATATAAAGTTTTTCTTTTTCTGAAAATTCCACAAGTCTATATCCTCTCTCGTTTCTATTACCATAACTAAAATTACCTACGACACTTTCATCTTTCATTTTTTTACCAATTCTAGCATTAAAGTATCCCATAACAATTTTTAAATGTTGTTTACTCTGATCAAAAGCCTTTTGTACATCCATATAAAAATATTCTACTACTTCATCGCTATGAGAACGTGTTGGGGCATAAACCTGAATTATCTGCATTTGGTATCTACTATTAAGTTGTATAACTAATCTTGCCACTCTGTTCGATGCACCATCAATCTCCACAATATTGTTCTTCAACTTTTTATTTATAATGAGTCCTACTCCAATTGTATTTCCAATATCTGTGCCTTTATAATAGAGTATATGCCCACTTTTTAAATCAATTGTCTCTTCACCTTTTCTTCTAACATCCCAAAGTCCAATAATGTCCCATTTAATATGACAGTTCTTCTTCTAATTCTTGCAATCTTCCTTCACTTGAAAGTGATCTGCAGTTGTAAGTACCTAAATAAAATGTTGTCATCAAATGGCAGCCTGGGTCCACAATCAGGTGATTCTTAGCACCCTACACCTTCGGTCATGAACCGCTACCTTGGTTGGTGACTTTACAGCCTCCTGGAAATCAGGGCCATGCTTTATTTTTGTTGTCATAATTATATATATATATATATATATATATATATATATATATATATATATATATATATATATATATATATATATATATTGGAAAAAATATTTATCATTTACACAAACATTCATTCTGCCTTAACAGGCACTGAAAAGAAAGACCATGGTGTTTCTTGATCTTAAACTCAGAGGTAAAAAGCCAATAAACTCACATGCTGGCTAATGCATGTTGGTGAGCAGCCCATCCATGTTCATATACTATATGAATAATCACATAGTAATAACAGCTGCAACGACAAGAACATATGGAGTGGGCATTAGGAATTTGCCCTGCTCGGTTCCTTTAAGGCCTCCAAAGGAACTACCTTTCATTTAATGTTGCCTTGAATATGATTATGACTCTGATTATTAATTCATATTAATTAATAGTCTGTACCATTCTTTAATTGTTATATTCGATAGAAATTATTAATTTATTTTCAATTGTCTGTGCTCGCCCATTATCATTGCTTGGACTGGTTTCAAATGGAAAACTTGTAGAATCCTCAAATCGTTGCTCATATAGTCATAGACCTTGGAGCACAGGCAAATAGGTTAACATTTAGTATTGTTCCTGAATTATGCATCTTGCAAATGCTAGATTGATGTACTTTTGCTTGGATTCTAGGTCTTGTTGAATAAACACATAATTTTACTAGTACACTAGTTGATTTTTTTATTCATGCATTTTGATCCATGTTTAATTCAAAAAGAAAACATTTATTTTTTGATAAATAAAGTAAATTAGAAAGAATATAACACATGAAGAAAAAATAATAAGAAAAAAAAAAAAAAGCACAATCTTAGTATATCATACTCCTTTATTTTATCATTGATCTTAATGATATTTTTAGCTTTATATTCTCTCTCGAAATATCCACTTTAACTCTATTATTAAGTCATATGTATGTCAATTTATTTTAACTTTTTTTACAAACATTTTACAATCATTTTATAAACAAAAAACATAACAAAAACACAGATAAACAAAAAGAAATATAAACAGTTTTAAATTTAAAAGTTAAGTAAATACACATATGTAAATCACCAATCTATTTTTCTCTTTTTTTGCAAATAAATAAATTTAATTCTATAAACTTAACTATTTGTGTCACTAAACGTTATTTTTATTGTAATCTTCATATAATTATTTTATCTATTTTGTATCTATTATTACCATCACCATCTTAAGAATCATAAATAAGTCTTGACCTTGGAAATGTAAAAAAAAAAGGGGAAATATTAACAATGCAAATACGAGCAAAAATAATAATAATAATAATAAAAGATTTTGAAATATTTCCCACCACTATGTTATAAAAGATATCACAAGTCACATTAAATACATAATTTTGTATATATATGTTCAACCCTTAAAATGTTTCTTACCCTTTAATAATAAATAACTTAAAAAATTACAAATATAAAAAAAAGTATCTGCTTTCTTTTAACTCACTTTTTTCTTGATATCAAATTCTAGAGAAGTCAACATAATAAGATCATTCCTCTCCAAATTAGTTATGATCTCTGCAGAAAACACATTACCCTGAGACCCTACTTAGTTTAATGGTCAGCTTTTATATTTGTCTGTCAGAGTGTGGCCTAATGTATGTCATTTTATTATTAGGATAACATCCAGGTCAAAAGTCTACATTTTGATTATATATATATATATATATATCCACAGATGGCGTCCTACCAAGACTGCCAATCAAGCGTATGTTTTGTTTACATAAACGTCAGAGTAGTTAGTATTCACTATCTCTAACTATAATTCCACTTTCAGATTTCCTGTATGATGTCTGTCTTGTCAATTATTTGTTGTGATCCTTTAGATATTACTTTTACATATTGACTCATAGACCTATTTAATTTTTATTGGTGAGTGAATAACTTGAAAAATTTGTTTTTGATTTAGGAAATCCATCATATGCATTCTTGCCATTTACACTGTTACCAATATACCCACCACTTTCTCTCCAGTATATCATTTAGCAGTGGCCAATATCTGATTGATGCAGTGAAATAAATTTTGGTCAAAAGTGTATACAATTTGAGTCTCAGTTAAGGTAAAAGTGCTCAGTGGCTTGAACATGAGAAGCCTAAAAAACAGTTTATTTGTAAGGGACAGTTGGTGGATATGCAGTCTTGCTTGTCATCATTCCAAAAATTATTCATTGTGGCTTGTCAATAATCTTTATATGTATGCAGCCTTCCAAACAATGACTGCCACCAGTTCTTTCCAGACACATAGATGTGATTGCTGGCAATCACCAACATCCCCATTTTCTTAAGTGCACTAAATGCAAATAAATCTTCTAACATGATATAAATACTGAATGAAGTTCTCATTATATTTATCTTTAAAAATATTTACATTAATAAACTGTGAAGTATTGAAGATTATTTAGCAACTATTATTTATTTGAGATAAATTATTATAATTACTTTAGCAACATTTGTCAAAACATGATCATCATGAGGTTTATTTAGAATTTTCCCTACTTTTTTGAATAACAGAAATGATATTATTCTTAGTGTGACTCTTGATTTCTGTCACATGCTTACTCTTAATTTGTTATGTCTCTACTTTAAAATCTTGCATTTATTTTTTTCAAAAGTTATAATGTGATGACTTTTTTCACTTGTAACACTTTGACTTCAATTCTTCTACTTGAACATATGTACTTGTACATCTTTCTGCATCTCATTTCAGCATTTATTTATAATATCTGTATCATCTAATATTATACATTCATTAATTTCCCCTAACTTCAAATTTAACTTGGTAAAATATTTTCTTTGTTTTTCCAAAGTTATAATCTTGTTACTTTTTTGATGTACAATTGATTTTAATTCTTCCACTTGAGTATATTTAGTTGTTACATCTTTCAGTTTATATTCTTCATTTGATTTTTTACATTCATTAATTATCCTAAATTTTAAATGAAAATCTAGCCTGGTGCTGCCTTTCTGAAAACAGCTGGATACTATGCTGGTAATAATAACATCAACCTTTTCATAAATCATGGGTACTTGCTTCACATTAGCCCCTTGAACCCCTTTTGTACAATATTCTTAATTAATCATGAGGAATTCTTCTCTTTGAAGGTCAATAGCATTTTTGACTTCAATCTTCATTTTTACATATACTTTTTAGAAAGACAACTCTATCTCATGTTTAAAATTTTGGAATTCATTTCTTAAAGCCTTATTTTCATTAGTCATTTGTTTCTGCAAACTCTGGTATTTCTTTTATGATGCTTCAAACTTCACTAGTAACTTTTGTCTTTCTTCCCACTAGTCTCCTTTGGACACATCAAAATTGTCTCTCAGAATATATGTTCAATTTTTGATTCTTCCCTGATGATTATTGTCTCATTTCAAGACTCTTTTAAATTTTTGATGAATTTGGCCACTAAATATTTAGATTTAGTATCTATTTCTGCTTTTATGTCCTTTGAGCTAGCATCTTGCTTATAGAGAATGTTCTGAACTAGCTTCAAACTTGGTAACTATTTTGGTATTTAAATCATCTTTTTCTAGTTTTTACATTGTTAAGTTGGTATCTATCTCCATCTTAACATAGCTTACATTTAACTCCTTAAGCATATTAATAATATCCAGCAAATTAATGTTAGGCCATCCCAACATTTTATTATTAGTAACAATCATAATACTTACTGACTAAGGTTAGTATATTGTGAACTCAAATATTTAAAAGTTATTTGTAAAAAAAATATTAAATTTATTTTTCCAAGTATATATATATATATATATGTGTGTGTGTGTGTGTGTATGTGTGTGTGTGTATGTGTGTGTGAACTATCTCAGGTTTGTTACATCTTAAATATAACATTAAAAAAACACACAAAACATCCATATGCAACAAAAATATAGACAATCATATCCTTAAAAAAATATTTTCTCCTGAAGGTTACGTTCTTAACTTTAATGATGTTATATTTTTATACATTATTTCAAAGCATTTCCAAAATATTAATTATGAGAGCATGCATCAAAAAATATTATACTTAAAAATTATGTGAATAATTTATCAAGTCATTAAAATTGAATGATTACCTTCATAGCATTATTGAGATTTTTAAATTCAAGGCTTGATGCTTGCAAAACACCAATTTAATATATGGGAATGAGAGATAATTGACAAATTGAATTTTTAAATGGCATTATCTATAAAAATTCCCTTATTGAAATGCCTTGTGAGTTCTCTACATATAAATCATAATTGTACACCAGGTGGCTTTTAAATTATATAATAGTTAAATGCAAAACAATAAATTTTACCAGTTATGTTTAAACATCTAATGGTAATTAAAATGGAAATAAGCTGGCATTTGAAATGATATCACACAACTAGGCAACGAAAATTTCTTTATAATAATTAAAAGATTATGTCCACTTTGTATTATCTCTCTACACTTCACATGGATACTTTCATGGTTTAACATTACAATTCATAATGAGACTTGGCCACTTACTAAATATAAAATTGAAACAAAGGGAATATTTTAATGAATCTAAACAATATTTACAAAACAACTAAATATAAAGAATTTATTTATTATCTTAATTCATTGATATTAAATACTATAACTGTTTTTGAGGGTTGTACAAGTAATCATTACCATTTCAATATTTTCAAAGTAAAATAATTATATTATCAAAATCAAGTATTGTGCTATGACCCACAAATACAGATAAATAATGTGATTCCAAGATAAAATTGAAAATACACAAAGTCATTTAAAATAAAACAATTGCTTTTCTTTTATTTATGATATGTATTTTATCTTTTTTTAGAATGGAAACAATAACATAATGTAACAAAGCAAGACCATCTATTTCATTTTTTAGGTTTTTCAACTGATATCTGTGAAACTCACATTGAGTGACGATTAACATCCATATATTTGTTTAAATCACATTTATGTTTAAATGAAACCATTTATATCCTAAAACTAAATAAAGCATGATGATGATGATGATGATAATAATAATAATAATAATAATAATAATAATAATAATAATAATAATAATAATAATAATAATAATAATAATAATAATAATAATAATAATAATAATAATAATTTTGGTTTAGAAAATTGATCTTTGGGTAGAATTACACTAACTTCCAAGTTTAAAGAAATTATAACAAAATTGTTTTTTTCTGTGTTTTTCTGAGCTATATTTTCCTTTTTCTGGGGCACTCAAAAATCAATAATCTCTTAAAATAATCTCTTGTTTAATAAATAGCCTTTAAATATGACAAAAACACTGCTACATTAATCTACAATACATTTAACTTCATAAAGTCTTATAGTGATTTTATTATCAAATTTTAGTGTTTCTGACAGATACCTTTCTATAATAAGTGATTATAAACATGACATGGGTGTCTATGACTATATATATATATATATATATATATATATATATAGCGGGTTCATCTGTGTTAAAAAATTTAAATATATATATATGTATTATAGCAAATCTATCTGTATCAAATTTTCTTAACATTTAAAATAATCTCCATGTTAATGTAAGTGATGATAAAAATTTATCTGAGGCATTTATGTTACATACATATTCTATATTAGTTATATGCATGAGTTATATTAAAAAAAATCCATACTACCTTTTAAGGAGCTCTAATCTTTCATCAAATACTTAAAAAATGACAAAAATAACAATGTGTACAGGATTCAATTTTAAACCTTAATTATACTGATACACCTTCACTTATAATTTCTTATTTTTATTAATAAGACATCACTTATATAAAAAGTCTCTGTTTGATATTGTCATGGCTCTATTAACATGCTAATGAAGTCTTCTATTCATAAACATGTGATTTTTTTTCAATTAGTTTGAGTTGGTTTTGTAATATTATTTTTGCACATCAGGTTGAGATAGATTGACAGAAAGAGATCAGAATTATTTTGAAATTATTCTCCCAATTATAATTTTTTTTTTCCTTTCTCTGATCAAGGATAGGTAGTTGCTTAATACTATTTTTATTTGACAGATGCATAAGGGTTACTGATCCTTTATTTATTGAAAATGAGTAGATATAGACCAAGAAGGATTAAGCATCAGCTTGTCAGTTTCTATACTGCATTTTTCATTCATATTCATTTTAAATAGAATTATTTTATTTTTAGATGAATAAAGCAAATTAGCAAAAATAGAACTTTGCTAGTCTTTCATATGTAGAAAAAGTAATAAAAATTAAAAAAAATAAAAAGCACCCTCTTTGTATGTCATTTCTCTTTATTATATCATTAATCTCTATACTATTTTTAGCTTTATATCTAACTGAAAAATAGTCAGATTAACTCTATTGTTAATTCATATGAATATTGATTTTTTTAAAAATGTTTCTTCAAATATTTTACAATTGTTTTATATAAAAATAATAATAACACATATAATCAAATGAAATATAAACAGTTCAAAATACAAAAGGAAAATTAATACATATATGTAAATCACCAGTCTCCACCACTACTTTTTTTTTGCAAATAAATAAAATCAACTGTATAAATTGTAATTATTTGTGTCACTAACATTATTTTAATGCAATATTCATATATATTTTTTATCTATGTTGTATTTATTATTACCATTGCCATATTAATAATCATAAGTAAACATTAATTTTTGAAGTGCGAAAAAGAACAAGAGAAAATAATTACAATAAAAATACAAATATGAGAGAACATAATAATAATAAACTATTGAAACGAATGTTATGGCTATGTTTTAAGATGTTCTGCAAGACACTTTAAATAAATAATTATATATATATATAACCGATTAAAATGTTCATTACTCTTTAATAACACATAACTTAAAACTTTACAAATATTAAAACAAAAATCTATGCTTTCATTCAACACCCCCTCCCCATTTTTATATCATAATCAACCTTGAAGATTGAGCTATACAATCCTTCAATATATATATAGTCTGTATTATAGACATATATAAATACTTTACATATATATAAAGTAAACCTGTTTGTCAAAGAATCAGTTCTGAAAACTATGACAGTTCTCAAGCTAAATCCCATAAAAATTACTTCAATGAACTAGGGAATAACATCCACTTTTTTTTTGTATAAATTTCAATATATTTGTCAGGTAACAACGAAAATATCATTTTTTTTCTGAATCCTTGTTTGTTATATAATAATAAATCAAGCATTGATTTGCAAATTATCATAGTAAGTGGTTATTTTATAAATAGAATTAGTTATATTATTAAATGTTACATATGTAAATTATTTAAGGACTTGTTAAAATTATAAGGTAAACAAAATGTAAAGTATAAGTGTAAACATTTCTATTCGTTTGTGTAAATAATAAAATTGAAATTAAAAAAAAATGCAGCAGTTTATCTTCATAGGAATAATTTGTGATTATTTTTCAATGGAAAAACAAAATAGGTATTTTTTTCACACACATATGATTAGTAATAATCATTATTGAATTTATCTGAAATGGATGGCATCAAAGTTGTGAGTGGAGGAAGTTTGACAATGGTAAATGAAAATGTAACAATATTCAAATGAATGTTCTTGGAATTTATATACAAAATGTAGCTTTTATAAGTTAAACTTAGCTTTAATTAATGCTTAGCATGTTTTTTGATATGTAAAGTATCATAATAGGTTTAACTATTTTAAATATTTTTGAATATCAAATAAAACAAATGTAAAAGTTATTTAAATAATCATCAAATGTACTTAAAAGCTGGAAACACTAAAGAAGTAATAATGCTATGATTATAATATTTTGCATATTGAAAGCATGCATTTAAATTATAAATGTTGCCATATCTGTATGAATGCCCGGAACATTTTTCTGTATGAATACCCAGAAGATTTATTTGAATATTATAATTAGCCATAAAAAAAAAAATATTGTTTGGTTTTGATATATATACCTATATATAAAATGTCCGTTAATTAAAAAAAATTGTAATTATAATTAAAATAATAAATTTAACGGTTTATAAACTATTATAAACAATCTGCAGAAGTACTTTTGGTTAATTTCTTAAACCTGCCTCAATTGCCATTAAATTAAAAAAAAAAGGAAGTTGAGGCAGTTTTAAGAAATTAACAAAAGAACTTCTGTGGATTTAAAGATTGTTTATAACAGTTTGTTAACAGTTAAATTTATTATTTCAATTATAATTATATATATATATATATATATATATATATATATATATAACCTTTCAAAATATATTATATATATATATATATATATATATATATATTAATACATTTTGAAAGGTTATATAATTGGTATACAACAATAACAGCAAGAAATGAATAATATAATATTATAAAAACATCTTGTTATCAAGCATGAGTGCATGTGCAGTGCAACTGTTCCCAAAAGCTATTAATATAAAATAGATAACTAAAAATAATAAACTAGCTGAGCGCTTTCAAAGGATCTTGCCCTCATAATCATAGCTTGTTAATACATTTAATGATATGCAAATATGCTAATTCCATTTTTTCGATAAAGCATAGCACATGTCCTTCCTATTTATGGCATCACTGTCTCATGAGATGAATAAGATCCTTTGAAAGTGCTCAGCTAGTTTATTATTTTTAGTTATCTATTTTATATTAATAGCTTTTGTGAACAGTTGTGCCGCACATGCTCTCATGCTTGATTACATATATTTCCCAAAAGTAAAAAATTATTTTACTTAAAACATCTTGTTTTAAAATGTGTATTTATCAACAATAGAACTTGTTCTTAGTACAAACAAAATAGTTTTAACCTTAGGTTTTGTGTTAATAAGAATATTTTTTTTGTCTTCTCTCTGTGGTTTTTTGGCAATCAGACTCTTTTGATAACTGAAATGTTATTCTCAATCATGTTGGTGTAGATCATAAACAACCTTGAATTCTTTTGCGATATTTCATTTCTGCATAGTCTATGGATTGTCCATTTTTCCAACTACATTTTTATTCTTTCACTAGACAAAACAATTCTATCTTATGTAATCTTTCCAATCATTATTGTTCAATCTTTTTGGATATAATACTGATATGGGCAGTTGTATCAAATTGATAATTCTTTATTATATTTTCTGTAAATATATGCAATAAAATAAGATCATTATATACTGGTTTTTAAATAACAGTTTTTTTTTATATAATGTTTACATTTTTTAACAATCTCTTTATAAAGTTTTCATGATCTCTTAAAATGTTAAAGTATTTATAAATTATATATTTTTTAAGATTTATAAAATAAATGATTAAAAAATTGTAAGCTTAATAGTAGTAAAAGTAGAAGATACATGCAGTAATAAAAATATTCAATTTATTCTAAATATGCAATGATTGAAGATGTAGTCTTTTTGCAAACAAACATAAAAGGATATAGTAATTAAAAAGTTTTAAACTTTTTTTTCAGAAAAAAAAATGCATATTTTAAATGTTAGCATTTTTTTTTTTGTAGTTATATTTTTGAAACAGTAGCTTATTGAGATGAAAAATTATGAAGTTAGAATTACTGTGAAGATTAATTTGGCTCTGTTAATTCTTGTATTTTCTTGATATATAAACAAAAAGGACCAATAATATCAAAAGAAGACAATGATAAATATAGATTGTTTTTTTTTTTTATGAAATTTTATTATAAATGTTTTAAGGATAGTAAACCATTATCCAAAATATATAGAAAATACTAAAATTAGCTCTGTAAAATTTATTTAAATATTTGTAATAATAAAATGTTATGTTCTACAAATATTTCTTTAGAGGAGAGATCACTGTATAAAAATTTTGTTGTATTATCACTCAAAATAATATATTCATATTGAATCTATTATTATAAACTGTGAGCATATACCTTAATATTATATTGACATTTATAGATGCATATTGTTGAAAACATATATATAATAGGTTCATATGTTAATATAAAATAATTTAAATTTAGTTTACATTTTTAAAGATAATTGTAAGATATTTGATGTTTCTTCTTTAGAAGCAATTGCTGTTTATGTTATGTTTGAAAATATTGTTTGCCACTTTAAATTTTTAAATTGGTCATATTCACTGAATAATAGAAGGTGGCTAACACTTTGATATAGGAGTAACCATATCACATTACATCACATTCCTACTTAAAATTTGAAATTTTTAAGAATAATAAAAAATATAAATCATCAATTAAAGATTAGACACAGTTTTAACAATATAAATCATTCTTGATTAGTGAAATTATTTATTATATTTAATTAGATTTTTGTTTCTTATAAAAAAATCATCGTAATAAAACAATAATATATTACTTTAATAAGATGACGAAAATAATCTATTTATAAGATATTGCAAAGAAGTCCTCCATAATTATTTTATAAAAGCTGCGTTTTTCTTGAATTTATAGCATCTGATTTCAACTTGCGTGGAGAAACAAGGAAATAAGCTGCTGCTTTTCATTTGAGTAGAAGTATTATGCTTACATTAAAAAAAACAAAAAACAAAGAATATATACACATTTGCAATTGACTTAAGAAATAAATTTAAAGCTAAAATAATAATAATAATCAACATGCAATGAAAATTTGTATTAGTATGGAAGAATAGAATCCGATCATAAGATCTTCTCTCTCAGTCGGATAATATGTATACTTACTCCACCTGAAATTACTTCTATATTAAAAAGAACCAAACTATTTTTTTAATAAATTGGTTATTTATTTGTGGTATCAAGGCAATACATGCCTAGTGAACATTTCTAAAAATTTTGTGTAGTTGCTTTTTTATATATATTGCTGCTATTATTTACATTTTACAATCATAACTAAATCACCTTAACTATACTTAAACTCTTCTTTCAAGTTGGTGTTTTAAATGTAAGTTCTACAAACTGAACCTTGTGCAAGGATTATATACCGATATTGACTAAATAAATTAAACTGGAAGATTTAGCCTGCCATAGAAAAAACTTTTTTTTAAAAAAAAAGGAAAAGAAACTGTAAGTTGATTCTTTGTTTTATTTTACGCATAGCATCATCTACCTGTTTGAAAAAAAAAGTAAAACACTTAAACAAGTTTAAAGACGGATACCAGAAGTTATATTTATATAATTCTCTTGGACTTTATTTGGCTTTACAAAATTGTATTTTTATTTTATCTGCTTAATTATAATTAGTATAATATTTTATTTATGTGATAGTATATTAAAAAAATAAGGATATATATATATATATATATATATATATATATATATATATATATATATATATATATATATATATATATATATATATATATAAAGAAGCCTGAAAAATGATTTAATATATGGCTGGTTATTGTAATACTTAATAATAACAAGAAAAAGAAAGATATTGAAACATATATTTTAGTAATTGTTTAATATTTGTGGATATATCATAAAGCTCAGTTTCGAGTTATAAGTTCAAACTAAATAAATTTGATTAAAAAGCTACACATAAATCCTCACAGGTAGATGAGAAAATGGAGGTTATATAGACAAATATATAATTACCGATTTTTTTATGCAATAATTAGAATATGACCTTGTTTAAAAAGGGATAACATAAATATAGAAAAGGTGTTGAATGACAACAGCAATAGTCATACAAAAATCTTAATGATTAATGGTGTATTGCTAATGTAATATAACATAAGAATAAGATGCTATTGACTGTCTTTAGATTAATATTAACACTAAAAAGAAAATCTGCACATGCTTTGGTATTGCAAAAGTTTTTATATAGATATCGATTTTCACAATTGTTTATAGTCAGTTTTAATATTGTGGTATAAGAAGATAGGGAATCATAAATGTAGTAGCATTATCCACTTCCTGTAATAATATATGTATTTCAATGTATTCAGATTTTCAGATAACTTAGTCTTGTGTAAATGCTGATGTTTTGACATGATGATGGTTTATATTTATTTCCTCATTTTATGTATGAGATGACTACTTTTGCAAATGAGTTGAATATGCCTATTAATATACAAAGGAGAAATTTATTTATGATATAAGTTTTATCGTACGCTGTTTATGATATAAATACTTATGTGTTCAATTACAATATGTCTTTGTTTAAAAAAATCTGTAACATAAATATTAATTATGAGTGAAAAATATAAATAGTTTCAAATACAATAATAATAACTATAGTAATAATTTTATAGGGTATAAAGATTCCTTATTCATATCGAATCAAAAAATTAAGAATATTATTAGTAATAAAGAAGATTATTTTAGGTGACAGTAGAATTGTTTTGAAAATATTGAATTACATTTAAATCTTTTTGATTAAATAAATATACTACTAAAACTAATGCAGATGCTAGATTTACTAAATTAAATGAAAAATATCTAAATGAATTTGACAAATCTAATCATAACTGGAAGGAATAAGTCAAATACTTTAATGATAGATTAGATAATGTAGATTCTAAGTGTAATAGTAATTGTGATGAATTTAAAAATGGTGTTAATTTTAAATTCAATGAAGTGGAGGAGAGTATTAAAAATTGGAGATAAAATAAAAGAATGTAAAAATAAGTTTAAAGTAGAATTACAGAACTTGGTGGTTAATTATGAAACCAAGGTTACTGATATACACAGTATAGCTGTAAAATGTTAAAATAAATTAAAATATATTAGTAAATCTCAAACTAAGTATGAAATAATAATATAGAAATTACAAAATGAAAATAAAGTAAATGAAGGGACCCAAGTTACAATAAATCAAGGATGAAATTGAAAAAAAAAAACCTATTTATGTTAGTAATGATAGCAATGAAAATAAAGAAAATGAATCTTTGGATAATAATGAAAAGAATACTATTCTAACTGATAAGAAATATATAGATAAGATCATTACCAATAAAGTTAATAAATATTTATATCCATGTAAAACGGTTATGAATTATTTATTAAAGATAATTACCCCTACATATTTACACATTGTAAACAAGAAGTAATTTTATATAATATTGAGATCATGAAGAAACATTTTATATTTAACAAAAGGGTTAAAAGTCTTAATAAAATACATTGAATATATTATTTGGAGATAGATTAAAATATTATAAATATATTACTGATGAAAGAGACTATTAAACTAGGAAAGATGATCAGTGGAAAACATTTAAAGATATATCAAATACAGTGAGAAAGTTTGGTTCTTTTTATTTCATAAGTAAAGATAACAGAGCTAATGGTAATTTTTTAGTGTATACTCATTTCATCTAAACACATATATTTTGAATTTGTTGATTTTGATAATACTGAGTATGGTGCAGGTATTCAATCTCCTAGTTCTCATATATATATATATATTCCAAACAACGGTAAACAATTTATAATACAATATAAATAAAAACTCAATAAAAACTCATAAAGAAATATTTTTGATTATATTCATAATCATTTTCAACTCAACTTTCAAAATGAAATAGATGATTCCATTTTGAAAGTTGAGTTGAAAATGATTATGAATATAATCGAAAATATTTCTTTATGAGTTTTTATTGAGTTTTTATTTATATTGTATTATAAATTGTTTACCGTTGTTTGGAATATATTTAAGATTTGTTATTGTATTATTGATATTAGCGGACATTTATTTTGTTTTATATATATATATATATATGATCACAGATGGAGCTTTACCAATAGCCCACTCAAGCTTGTTTTCAATAAATGCCGAGAGAAAATCAAAAATTCAATATCTCTTTCAAATTGTCTCCAACCATTTGAAAAAGATAATGAATTTTCGATTCTCTCTCCACATTTATTGAAAACAAGTTTGAGTGGGCAATTGGTAAAGCTCCATCTGTGATCATAAAATGCAAGCTATAGGCAGGTTAAAAAAATTTTAACTTAATTTTGTTTATCATATATATATATATATAAATATATATATATATATATATATTAGTAAAATGATGATAAAAATAAATATATTTAAATAATATATCAATGTTGAATATTGAATGATAAAGAAATAATGCTTCCAGAAGTATAGTATTTTAATTTATGAACACACAACATGTTTTATATATAAAAATTATAAAAGTAAGATGTTGCCTTACTGCTCATTTAAACATCACATTAGTTCAGCTGTTTATTTAACATACAATATAATGTGGAAGTTACCTGTGTATGTAATTACATTATAAAGTTTATTTTTGTTGTGAACATTTGTGAGAGATCAAATTAATAAAAGTGGTATATATATATATATATATATATATATATATATATTGTACCCTCACTTCCAAAAATATAATATAACTTAAAATATGACTAGCTCAATTAAATTGTTATGCTCGACTAAAATATGTATAACTATTATTAATATATTTTTATAATACTATATCTTATCAGATTTAGTACAACTAACAGAAAATTAATATAGTTCAATATCATGCATTAATTAAATAAGTATTTATTAAATCATGAGACTATGAAGTGAAGTTACAAGTGGTAATATGAATTTACATTGAGCCTATGTCTTCTAAGACATTATCTCAATGGCATAAGAATACTATGACCTCTTTATTATCTCACTAATACATCTATAGCACTCCTATGTCTTTTATAAAATTAACTAACTTCAATACTAGTAATAAATAAATCTCAATTTTTTATCAAAGAAATATAACTAAATAATCTCAGGTTCTTTTAATTATCTTAAAGTAATAATACTTCTTGCAGATAGGCATGATAAGGGATTTAATATCAAACCTAACTACACCTAACTTATAATAATAATAAATAACTAAAATAACAATCTCTAGCGTATAAGTTAACCTTATTTATTTTATTATACTACTAATTATTAAGAAAACAAGTAAATCATCTACATGTCTTTCATCTTCATATAGTATCTTAATTGAGAATATAATAAAATCCTATAATTTAATAATATGTGGCAATAAATAATATTATACTCTTATATTGTGCATTATGATTATTTCATGACCATTATAATATAATATGTTAATGTTAATGAATTTTTATAAATTATATTAAGAAAATACTGTATTTCTTTTTTTAAAAAAAAAAAAATAATTTAATTCATATTGTGCAAATATTATGTTTTATTCAAATTATCTGTTGTCAAATGCTGTGGTGCAAAATAATGAATTCGACACACTTTTAAAACAACTTAAACAAATTTATTTACATCAACTTTAATAAACAACTTATATACATTATTTACATTATAAGTGGAAATCAAAAAAAAATAAAAAAAATAAGAAAAATAATAATAATACAAGATTCTTACATTGTTGTTATTTCTATAATCCAAAATAAATAATCCATACATTTCTTAAATGTTTTATCAGTAACATTTAATTGAGTTTATGAACTTATATTTTACTAGATATCATTTATAATCACTTAGTACAATAGAAGGCTTTTATGTAAAATATCACTTATGTAGCACATGTAAAATAAACAAACTTTAATAATTAAAATGCTACTCCATTTAAGTATTATAGCTATTTCTATTATAATGTAACTATTATGTATTACATTTATTATTAGCATTAACTAAATATCAACTAATGTATAGATTGATATAACTTTGTAATATTATATGACTTTTATTGATTACATAATTATTTACTTCATTCTGATGTAATTTCATAATATATATCTTACCAAAATATGTAATACATATATGTTCTTTTCTTAAAATAATATTTTTAAAATTATTCAACAATTTTGTGAAGATAAAATTTTTTATTTATAAATTACCAATTTTTATAAAGTTATTATATTAAAATAAAATTTTATGATTCTTTTCCATTTAAACTACTATTCTTTTCCACTTGTTATTCCTATTCCCTCTTAATAAAATCTTATCTTTAATTATCACTCTAATCTTATTTAACTTCAGTATTATTACCACTTTAAAAAAAAAAATGACTATCCAAACTATCTTATATCTCATCATCTATATATGATAAACTCTTCAAACAAAATATAAATTTCTATATAAAATTAATTTAACTTATTTAATAAAAAAAAAAAAAAAAAAATATAGATATATTTTTACTTTTTACTAACTTGAAAATAAATATAAATGACTCATACTAATATAATAAATCAAACTCCTAATATTGTAACAGAGACATTAAAGTTTATTCACGAAAGAATCATATAATTATTTCGAGATAACTCTTATTACGTTGTATTAAATTTATATTATAAAATAAAGTATGCATATTAAAATAAAACTATTATTGATAGTATTATGCGTGTATATTCTTTAAATATTTATACATTCACTCAACAATCAAATAATATTTGGTTTATCTAAAGAAAACAAAGCAAAATACATTAAATTATTAATATTATATAATTATTACCATAAATGATACTCCAATTTATAATCAGCCAAACGATGTCCTCCAGGATTATAGCTTTACAAAAATAATATCACATTTATACTCAACAATTATTCTTAAAATATTACGTGTTGTAAAATTATATAAAAAATAAACTTTATGAAATTAATTGTTATATTATTATGTAGTTACTTTTAAAATGTACTTCTCTTATCTCTAATAGATCAATAAATAATTAAATATCTATGTTAGTTAAGAAAACAAAATATGTTACATAAAATCCAACGGTGTCTTCTTTCCACCCACAATTGTTCTTTTTTCCTAGGCACAACATTTTACCAACACCACTTCCTTTTTCCGGTACATCACGTGTTTAAACAGTTTTTATGAAATAAATGGAAAACGTTTTTTTTTTTAAAAAAAATAAGACAAAATAAGTTCCACCATAAAGAAACAAAATAATAATTAAAACAGTTTATAGGATCCGGATTTATTTAAAAGTTATTATCTTCCTAGGATTAATCAATAGTTAAATGTTTAATTTAAGTTTTTATAAAAATTGACTTGGATATCCACGTATACTTCTATGCGCATTTCTTAAAATATTCAGCAAAACATTTTTAAATTTTTTCTATATAACCAGCATATAGAATTTAAATATTATAACGTTTTTATAAGTATTTATTTATCAATTAAATTTCCGAATTATCAGTTTTTAAAAAAAAAACTATCAACATCTAGTCTTTTAAATAACAAAGACTTAATAAGGCAAGTATTTCTGCAATTATTATTAACTTCCATATCTTTACCAAAAGATATATTAAAATATATAATTTAAAAATACTTTCTTCATAAAGAAGTATTTATCTTTCTTTAAAGTATTTGTTTATAAAAATTAATTATAATCACCTTTTAAATTTATATAATGTCCAATATATTATTTTTATCCAACTAGTAATTCTCCTAGTTAATCCAGCGTTCACTATATTTTCAATATAAGGTTTCCAACACATTTTATCATTATACAATATTTTCATGATTATTTGATAGTAAAATTGAGCCTTGATAGAGACGATCAATAGGGAATTATAAATAAATTAGCACTGCATATTTAACGGTAAACTTTTATAAAATTATTTAAACTACTCTCTTATAAATTAAAAACTATTACGAGAGTGTCTATAATTTTTTACTTAACTATATTTAATAGCTCACTTCACTTAAAAGAAATTACAATCACCCCCTGAACAATTGAACCTCCGTTTTTATACCGAATAAATTACCCACTTGATTGGTAAATTAAACAATCACCTTGCTAGCCTATTTACATATCTTACCAACAATATGAAATTAAAAATAAATAATGACTTATTTAATATTTATTATTTATTACATTATTTAATTCTTAAATCAATTTTTATCATTTATTTAAATCCATTAAACATTTTTTTAAAATATATGTTTTACTTTATTTCACTTTTAACTTTTATAAGACTATTTTTCTAAACAAACTAAGTCTATTTTTATTCATTATATTTTTTAAACAGTATTTTAAAAATCAGATTTAATATTTCACACTAATTAATTTTATTTTTATCTCGTGATAGCCAATATAATATCTATAAATTTTATAATAGAATTTTAAAACAGTTTTGCAACTTTACTAAAAAACTTACAAGCATATGTGTACATATGTCTATCTGTCACCTGACTTACAACACAGATATAAACGCTTGTAATTATCTAAAAATAAACTAACAATTCAATTTTAGAAAATAAATAATTTTTTAAAACAAATAATATACTATAACAACTTTAAAATAATAATTTGATATTATAAAATCAAATATTAATCTTCTCTTATATACTATTAATAACATAATATTTATATTCACTTACTAAATATTAATCTTTATCAATAATAAATATATATGCATTTAATTTTAACTTGTCTTTTTTTAAACTTTTAGCTTTAAATATTTATTTACAAAACTTATTAATGCAGTATTGATCATAGCCAGTTTTCCCAACCATATAATATTATCATTTTTTTTACTGAAACGTCTCTCTCAAATATTAGCACAACTTCACATATCAAATATTCATAGTTTACTTTAATTAAACTTTTGAAAGATTATTATAAATAAAATCAACATCATATAGCTGTAATATATCTTAAATTTAAAATTTTTTAATAAATTGATATAACAATTTATGGAGACCCATACAAAAGGGCACATATCCTCCTCCTTCGGATAAAAATTTTAAATTAACCATCTACCTTCACCTTCTTATCATTGAATATCATAATAAATCACTTTAACATGAAATTTTATAAAGCATTGGAACATCACATTAAAATCTCAACTAGAAAACACTTTTAAATAAAATCATCATAACTTTCTTTCACTTTATAAAATTAAGTCTCACTTTTCCTTTATTTATATCTTTAATTAAATTAATTTTTTTTTTTTAATCTTACCATGAAATATCAAGTTTTTAATTCCTCTAAATAACACCTTTTTATACAAACTAAACTGTGAACATATATTTCTATAATTAACACTACCCTTTTGAATCATATCTTGCATTTTACTTTTAAACTTGTTGCTAGTTTCATTAGCAGTTTTTAATAAATCATTATATAATAAATCTAGACACTTTTCATCTAAAGAGATTAACTTTATCCCTGAAGATTTATTAATTTTATGATCATTACTACAATATTCATGAAAATTCTTAAATTCATCCATAACTCTTTTCACAAACTGACCTTTTATAAGATCTATTCACTCTTATCATATTATTCATCAATCTAAAATATTCTCTAGGTTCTCTCAATATTCTTCTATATAATTCATTCCTTTTATCACTTATTTTAACATACTCTCTATTTTCATTTATTCCTCCCTTAGTCATTATAATGAGTTTTTTATACTCTTCTATCTTTTATTAACTAATTTATTACTTAAAATATTTACTTCAACAGATAACTCGATTTCTTTTCTAGTTATTCTGACAAAAAAAAAATATTTCTTCCTAAATTATCATTTACTGACTTAACAAATGATACCTCATCATATATATTTTTATAAACTAATTCAATAAAATCTTTATTTTCTTCTGCT
The DNA here is from genome assembly GCA_028023455.1 of Epiperipatus broadwayi. Taxonomy (NCBI): domain Eukaryota; kingdom Metazoa; phylum Onychophora; class Udeonychophora; order Euonychophora; family Peripatidae; genus Epiperipatus; species Epiperipatus broadwayi. The sequence goes on from JAQFVV010006349.1 coordinate 520,650, forward strand.
AACTTACTACATATAATAATAAACTATTTCATGATATAAAAAAATATATAAAGTATCTGAACATTACACTAAAAATCTCTACCCACGATACATCTTTTTGTTAATTATCATTCACACTTCAGAAGGATATGGAATCAAACTTCTGGCATTATAAGTTTCTTTCTCACCATCTGGTGTGGCTAACATAAATGCATTTTCACCTATTTTGCAAGATATTTTATATGGACCCTCATACAGACTAAGAAATTTTTTAAATTGATTTCTTTGAAGGTTGCTAACATGGGGTGTTCTAACTAGAACTAAATCATTAACTTTAAATGGATGTGGTTTATTATGGGATTTTTTTACTCTCTTTGCACCCATAATATGAAGCTTTACTTTAGCTTGATTAATATCTTCATCCCTATTAATTTGTTCCCTTACAATTGGTATAGGTGTTTTAATTAATAATGGTTCATGTCTACCATAATGTAAACGAATAGGGGTAAAACCAGTAGATTCATTGTATGTACTATTAATGTAATTAATAACCTCAGGAAGTTTATGAACCCATTTTTTATGATTATCAGCTACATAAACCCTAAATAATCGACTAAGCTCCTGCATAACACGTTCGCAAGGATTAGACTGAGGGTTTCTTATGGAGCTCATAACATGTTTGAGGTTTTGATCTTGAATCCACTGATTCCACCTACCAGATATAAAAGCTGTAGCATGATCTGTAAGTATGATTTTTGGTTTCCCTACTAATGGAAATTGATAATTAAGCATGCATTTAATTACAAAATGTGCACTAGTTTTAGGCACTGGATACGCTGATACAAATTTACTAAAAACATCATAGGTTACCAAAATAAATTTCTGTTGTTTAAATGGTGGAAGAGGCCCATAAAAATCAATCGCTAATAATTCATTAGATTGATCTGGAATAATAGGCTGCATAACACCTACATACGATTTATTACAATATTTAGACTTCAAGCAAGTAGAACATGTTTTAATTTTCCTTATTACCGTTTATACATTCCATCCCAATAAAAAATAGATTTTAAGACATACATGATTTTTGGTGCACCATAGTGACCATAACTACAATGAACATACATTATCAATTTCTCAATCATAGATTTAGGTACAACTATTCTCCATGATTCCCCCTGATTTAACTTTAAATTATACATAAGTAGATTCTGGTACATCTTATACTTGCTAAAAATCCTTTTTATATATTTATTTTTACTATTTATATTATCATGATTATTTAGGATAGTCATGATTCTATTTAATTTCTGATCCTGACCTTGAATCATAGTGAAATTATTATAATCATCCACTATAGATTCATCCCTGACCACATCAACATTGCTAATAATTATATTTTGAGTATTAGGATGTTGGGACATCAGACAAATAGGGTGGCGGCTAAGAATATCAGCAGGGATATTCTGTCTCCCTTCAATATAGAGAACTTTATAATTGAATTGTTGGAGATACAAGCTCCACCTAACAAGTCTCTCATTACTGAGGTAGCTTTTATTTAAAAATTCCAAGCTCCTATGGTCGGTCAACACAATCACCTCTGAACCCAATAAAAATTGACGTAATTTCTGAAAAGCCCAAACAACAGCTAGGGTCTCCTTTTCAGTAATAGTGTAATTCAACTCAGCACCTCTTAAATGCCGGCTTAAGAAGTACAACACATGAGGTACCTGATCCTCATCGAGCTGATATAACACTACTCCCAGACCATAGTAACTACTATCTGTCTGTACATAGAATGTTTTATTAAAGTCAGGATACATTAAAATCACGTGTTTTAAAAATTTATTTTTAATTATACTAAATTCATTATCATGGTCAGCAGTCCACTTCCATTTTTCAGCTTTCCTTAATAACCAAGACAGATGTATAGTATCTTCAGCAAAATTGTTATAAAATCTATTGTAATAATTACATAATCCAAAAAATGACTTTAATTGTTTTACTGTTTTTGGAATGGGAAAACGTTGAATAGCTGCAATCTTTTCAGGATGGGGCTGGATTCCATGTTCATTTATTAAATGACCCAGAAAAGTGATTTCTTTTGCTGCTATTGAACATTTCTCCATATTAATTTTGACATTCTTTATATTACATTCTGTAAAAAATAATTCTAAGTATTGGAGATGCTCCTGTAAATTATCAGAGGCAATAACTATATCATCCACATACATGATAATTTTTTCTTTTAATTGTTTCGAAAAAATCATGTCTAAACATCTGATCAAGCCAGCACCACTATTAATGAGACCAAAAGGCATTCGTCTGAAAACATATGACTGGCCTTGAAATCAAAATGATGTATACTGCTGATCATTCTCATGCAGTGGTATTTGCCAATAACTAGCTGTCAGATCAAATGTAGAGAAAATTGACCTCTTGTGAAATTTAGTTAAGAGCTCATGTACAGGTGGAGGAATGTCAAGCTCTAGTATAGTTACATTATTTAGCATACGAGCATCTAAACATACCCTAATACTACCATCCTTCTTCTTTACAATAACCAATGGGTTCACGTAAGGAGAAGGGCATTTTTTAATTATATCCCACTCTAGCATTTTGTCAATTTGACTCTGTACCTCATCCTTATATTGGTAAGGAATTGGGTACATCTTTTGATGGAAAGGATCATTACTCTTCAATTTTATCCTATGGGTATATCCCTTTATTATACCAGGGATTTTAGAAAATATGTTTTTAAAATCGAACATTAATTGATATAAATTTTCACCCAATTTAGAATTTGGTATTGCATAAACATGTTCAATTTTGGCCTTTATGCTGGCATCAATTAATGTATTTTGGACGCATAATAATTGACTAGAAAGGTTATGCAGACCATATTCAAAATTAAGCCTTTCTTTTTTACAAATAAAAATTTTATTATAAAAATCAATTTGACATTTATTTAAAATCATGAAGTCAGCTCCTATTATGGCTTCATGTATTAACCCAGGCATAATAAGGAAAACATGCCCAAATTCTGTATTATTTATTTTGAAGGTAATCCAGACTTGTTTATTTGATAACTTTGTTCTCTTTTCATTTGCTAAAGTTACCTGTATTTGCTTTACTGGCAATGAAGGTATATCCCTTTCTGTACTCACCAGATTTTGATATGTTGACTCTGACAATATGGAAGCTTGACTTCCAGAGTCAATTAATGCTTCAATTCTGATATTGTTTATGTATAAAATTACAATAGGACATTGATAAGTTATAGGTGGTTCGCCTTTAGTAAATGGCTCTAAAAAATCAATATCAAGATCTAAAGTATTAAGCATCCACATCTGATCGTTCCCCATTTTGTTAGCACCGGGTCCTTGCAAAGAGGAACTGACATACAAAGACCTTTTTAGTTTAATTTCTTATTACTAGCTTTATTAGTTGGTCTTTTTAATATTGTGGTCACACCACTAGTAGAAGACTGATTACTTTGATTATCATTTTTATTCTTAAATGTATCGAATCTAACAAATTTTCTTAAGTATGGAGACATCTTATCTCTATCTCTGTATTCCTATCTCCTTTTAAACCCTGCAGAAGATCTAATACCAGTATTGACATTAACATTAGATAAAGGATAATTATTTCTCTCTTTATTTAACTTAAATCTATTGTCTATAGATATCTCAGCTACCTCAAGAGCATCTAACACCTCTGAAACCTCTGCTATCGAATAACGATCAGCAGCTATCAGTAACTGTTCGACATTTTTAGGCAAATTATGTCTTACTATTCTCACAATCTGTCCTTCTGATAATGGACAAGCAGTTAATGTTTTCAATCTAACAGCCTGATTTCTAAAAAACTTGTATAACTACCTTTGCTGATATGGTATTTTTCCTGGGTAATTTGGTATCTAATACTATCTTTCTTATCAGAGTTCCAAAAACTTCTTATAATAAGACATTTAAAATCGCCATAAGTTACTGGTTTTTCAAAAAGTGATTGCCACCAATCTTTGGCAATTCCATATAAATGGTTACTACAAACTGCTACTTTTTCTTTCTCTGATAATGAACATATGGAAAATAATTCATCTAAAATTATTCAAGAACTCTGAGGGGATTTTCTATATACTCTCCCTTAAATGGCTTAATTTTCATAAAACGTAAGGCCATCAAATTATTTGCACTTCCCTCATAATTAACTATTTCTCTAACCGGTCTGCTATCAATTTCTTTAACAACAGTGTGTTTTGATTGATTACTATCACCTTTCTTTACAGATTCTACTTTGTTTATTAGTGATAAATTAATATAATCTTCATATGTCTTATCAATTACTTTCTCTTTTACTAATTCTGTCCTTGTATCATTTACAATTTTCATCTCTATCTGGTTACACATCTGTTGAAATTTTCCCTCAAAATCAATCTGTTCAAGCACTTGTTTAACATACACTTTCTGCTCCTTTCTAAATTCGTCTAAATTTTTATCTAACATTTCCTTGTACTTATCACTATTTTGTTCTAATATACCCGCTTGCTCTTTTATGTCATTTTTCATACGTTTCAAATTCTCACCTACCTTTGATCGATATTTATGTTCATCGATTCTTTTAATATCTAGATCCTTAAATTTTTCTATTAGTTCCTTTTCTATCTCATCCTTTATATCTACTTTAGTCTGAACTATTGTATTTTTAACACTTCTAATGTCCTCACTAACATTATCAATATGGCTTTTAACTCCACAAATCTCATTATCAACTTTCAATTTATAACTATCAATTTTTAAAGCTAAATCACTATTATTTATTCTACACTGATTAATAGATTCTTCTATTTGACCTTTCAAATTCTTAATAGTGTTTTCCAAAAATTCACAAAATCTTTTTTCCAATAATTCCTGATTCTTATCATCAATCTGTATAACTTCTTTCTTTAAAGATTCAATTATTTCCTCATTCTTACTAAACTTTAAATCAAGATTATCAAATTTATCTTCCACTTCTTTTTTAAAATTCTTTACAATTTCAGAATTATCATCAATCTTTTTATTTATATTATCTATACAAAATCTGATTTCTTCTCTGTCTTTATTTAAGTCTTCTTTAACTTCTCTAATATTTTCCTCAAGAGATTCTACTTTTATATTATTTTTATTTATATCCTCTCTAAGAGAATCTAACTTCATATTCATTTTGCTACTCTCCTCTTTCATATCTTCTTTAAAAGAATCAAATCTAATATTATTTTTATTACTCTCCTCTTTCATATCTTCTTTAAGAGAATCAAATCTAATACTATTTTTATTACTCTCCTCTTTCATATCTTCTTTAAGAGAATCAAATCTAATACTATTTTTATTACTCTCCTCTTTCATATCTTCTTTAAGAGAATCAAATCTAATACTATTTTTATTACTCTCCTCTTTCATATCTTCTTTAAGAGAATCAAATCTAATCTAATACTATTTTTATTACTCTCCTCTTTCACTAAATCAACAATACCTTGACTCATTAATTCAAAACGCTTCATGAAATCAAACATCGAGAAGTTCTCTATATTTTTCTCAGTTTTTATTACTTCTTTCTCTACTGTTTTAAAAATTATCTCTTCCTCCTCCCCTATTTCACTGTCCATATTTTGAGTATTTTCTACTATTGTCTCAAAATCTACTAATTTCTCCACTTCTTTTCTCTCCCTCACAATTATTATCCTCAACAATAAAATTAGACATCTCCACTTCTAAATTTTTATCCCAGTTATTCATTTCTATATTTTTAAAATTCAGTTCTAGTAGTATGCAGTACTTATTATCAATATTTTCAAAA